>JABUQX010090628.1:0-2500 GCA_015478945.1 Trachelipus rathkii | reverse complement strand
ACCCGAAGAGACATTTCATATCCAATATGAAAAAACAAAACACAAATAACCATTTTTTTTAATAACTATAAGACTTATTTATGTTAACATATTGCCCACCTAAAAATTAGAAATACCTCAAGACATCATCCTACTCTGTTTTCCTTTCTTCTCCTTACCGAATCATGAAAATTATGAGATTCCAACTCTGTTTCTTTTTTATATGGAGTACAATCACGGAAATTGCAAGTAAATAAGGGCAAATTGAAACTATTCCCTGGGTTTATCACCTAAAACATGGGAAGAACAACATTTACACAATGATTTGTAGATATGTAAGACTGAACATGCAGTGCCCAACATCGTTATGTCAGGAAATTCAAGGATTATATTACCATAACTAGTTATTAAAATCCCAAATATCTTGTTTAAAAACAAAATATAGCCAGGTTTAATAACATCCAAATAAATTCTCCACCCCTGCACAATTAAAATATATAAAAGAACACTTAAAAAGAAAAAAACAGTTAAAAAAAAGAATTACTTGAAAATCCCTGAATATTATCACACACAACCCCCCCACACCTTGACAGATTCTGGGTGCTTCACTATGGGTTTGGTGTAAGCCTAGTTGCACTGCCTGACTGAAGATATTTGTCTCACCTAGGCAGAATGGTTTTGAGAGACTTGGAAGGTGCTTTTATCAGACCACACTGTAGCGGATTTTACGTGAAATAAAAGCTGGAACTACAAATTGAATCAGAAGGGAGTGAGGCTGCGTTCCAGGACAGATAAAAGGGACATAAAGAAAAAACCCATACACCTTAAATTTATTAAAGAAAAAAAAACAAAAATCCTTATTCTGTATCCTGATACCGATACCACCTTGAAAATTAATATATTCCACGATATGATAACCCGATACCACTACCATATACCACACTACACTACTCTATACCCTTAGACAGTATTAATCAAAATACCCTTAAACCTACACCATATAGGAATTACCTAGAAACTACAGACATATAAATATAATGAACAATAAATTCGAAAAATGGTTAAAATAAAATATTAAATATAAAAGGTCACTATTCGATGTTTATCAATTATAAAACAATTAGCAAGTTTTATTTGTTTTATTTTTAATTTTACTTCACGGCACTCTTTCTTTAGTTAAGTTTTCTGTCTGTTCAAAATTAGAGCAGGATATTTCTCTAATAATTTTCTGAATGTTTTCTCACTTTCAAAATAAATGGTTTTCAAATTTTCAAATGTTTTTTCTAATATTTTAAAATGGTTCTAATTTTATTTTTTTAAGTTTTTTTTTTTAAGTTTTCGAATTGGTTTTCTAAGTGTCTGAATTATTTTGTAAGTTTTAATTTTTCTTATACTTTTAGTTTGACTTTTCTTTTTATGTTTCGTTTTAGATTTTACTTCTTTTCCTCTTTTGTGTCTTTTTAAGTTTGTCTCTGGTTTGTCTCTTTTAAGTCTTTTAATTTCTAATTTTCAAAGTTTCCAATTTATCCCTTAAATTCTTTTATCGGTACCCGGTACCGGAATCCTCTTTAATCACAGAAACCAAACCATCCGAAAATAGAAAAGCCAATTCCATAACATCCGCTTCCAAACAAATCCAAGGAAGAAAAAAAACTGAAATGATACAAAAATATAAAACCCTAACAATGAAACAATAACAATAAAATATATAGAGAAAATGAAAATAATAAATTAAATAATAAATTTCTTTAACAATCTTTAAAAAATTCCAAATTGAAGCAATTAAATAAGGAAAATGAATCAACTCAACGATTTTAAACTAGTCAAATAATAATGAAATAATGAAAATCATTAATAATAATAAATTAAATGAAATGGAAGGAAATGTAATTTTAAAGTAATAAAGCAAAAAAAATAAAAAACATAACTAAACCAACAAAATAATGACTACCTGGACAATGTTAGTAGCCAGTTTTTCTTTTCTCTGCTATTCCAACTGCTAACTGCTATATTTCCAACTTCCAATTAAACCGCAGTACCCATTCACCTTGAAACTACCAATAGATCAGACCAATACTGAAATCCAAAAAAAATTGACTATATAATAATAATAATAATAATAATAATAATAATAAAAAACAAACCATAATTACCCTTACCAAAGAAACTCAAAGAAAGATTCTACATCCATCAAATGTCATCCCTTGAAACATCCGAATCCAGATCTGCTTCACCATTCCATTCCTCATACGAAATTTTCCATTATCCATTAATCATTTATATCCATTATAAAAAATATGAAAAACAAATCCATTCAATAATTCGAAAAATAAGAAATCCAAAGTTTTACTTTACTGAACAACTGAAAAAATTTTTAATAAATGAATTACTTCGTTAACTTTAACTTTAAATGAAACAAATTTACTTAAATAAAATAAATAAGAGATTGAAAATATTAAATAATTAATTTCCCCCCCTTTTTATTTAAAAAATCAATCGTGCACCCATACAACACTATTAA
>JABUQX010090627.1:25000-38141 GCA_015478945.1 Trachelipus rathkii | reverse complement strand
TAACTTTCCTTCCTTGAAAAAAGGTCCATTCAGATGAATACTTTTACTTCCTTGAGTGACAAAAGTATTCAAACTGAGTACCTTTGCTTTCCCATTGCAAAAATATTTTAGATTGGCATACCTTTTCTCTCCTTATTGAAAGTATTCATTCAAAGAGTATATATTTCTTCCTTTGCCGAATTGAATTAGGTGAGATATCCATTTTTCTGAAAATATTGTTCAAATGAAGTACTTATTTTTTCCGCTAACAATACCATTCCCACGTGAATACCTTTCTTTCGTTCCAATAAAATTCAGATGAGCTACCTGAGTCGTTCCTTGTAAATATATTAATCAGATGAGTATTTTTATTTTCCTTTGCAAAAGTATTCAGTTAAAAATACCTTTCTTGTTCCTCTGGAAAAGTTTCTGATGATTATCTATTATTCCTTTCAAAAGATTCATTCAGATGAATATCCTATTCTTTTCATTGAAAATATAATTCAGCTGAGCATACTTCTTATTTCCACACAAAAGTACTCAGTTGAGACTTAACCTTATTTTGCAAAAGCATTCTTGAAGTTACTTTACTTTCCTATGAAAAGTGTTCGTTCAGATGAGTCCTTTTACTTTCCTTTGCAAAAGTATTAAACTGAGTACCTTTCTTATCCTTATTTTAATTTTCGTTTTAAAAATATTCAGATGGATCAACCCTTTCTTCTCTTTTCCTTTTAAAAATACTCAAATTCTAATATGAATATATATTTATTTCCTGCCAAAAGTAATTTATATGAGAACCATTTTTTGCCACTGAAAGTATCATTCTGATGAAATACCCTTCTACCCTTGCAAAATTATTCAGATGACTTCTTCTTTCCTTTCCAATAGTTTGAAAATGAGTACCTTATCTTTCTTTTGCAAAGTTATGAACAGAATGAGGACAATTTTCATTCTTTAACAAAGGGGATTCAGATTAAAGTATCTTTTTATTTCTTTTGCCCAAAAACATTCAGATAAGAACCTTTTTCTTCACTTTCTATCAAAAGTAGACATAGATGGAGCATTTTGAGGCCTGGTAATCTGGTTAAATATTTTTATTTTTGCAATTGTGTTTCCACCGTAAAGGGTGCGTCACTTTTTGTTTACGCATCTCGCAAGTCGAGACGTCAATGCGTTTGATTCGCTACAAAATGTTCCAAAGTTCACCTAACCTTTCATTCAATATACTATAGTCCGTTCTCCTTCCTCTTTACACAATCAATTACTCCTTTCGACAGTGCAGATTGATTAAATATTGTCTGAAACTTTATTATCTCATTATCTCTCGGTCAAGATCGTCATAAAAATACATATAAATCTATTTTTAACCAAACTTCTGACTTAAAACAAGTATAAAAAAAATAACTTTTCCTCGATAATATTATAAAGTAAGAATTGTCTCTCAAAGTAATTCAGCTGTCCCTACACATAATTATTGATACAAAAAAAGTTCAATTATTTTTCCTTGTGGAAGTTCTATCGCAACGACAAATGTACAAAAAGTTTACATATTTTCGCCCTCCTGTCACCTCAATCTTAGACAGCAGTAATTAAATTTTAAGAAATTTATATCAACAGTTTCGGAAAAAGGAACACGTATCAAAAACATGTTTCCCTGGTCTGCCAGTCGTTCATGTAACCTCTCTCCTCTCTCTCTCTCTCTCCTCTCCTCTCTCCTCTCTCTCTCTCTTCTCTCTCTCTTCTCTCTCTCTCTCTCTCTCTCCTCTCTCTCTCTCTCTCTCTCCTCTCTCTTCTCTGCTCTCTCTCTCTCTCTCCATCTCTACTCTCCAATATATATATATATATATAATATATATACTATTAATATATATAATTAATATATATATATATTAATATATATTAATATATATATATATTATATTATATCTATAGTATAATCATAAATATAATATATATATATTATAAATTATATATATATATATATATTATATATAATATATATATAATATATAGTATAATATATATATATATATATATATATATATATATAATAAATATAATAATATATAATATATAATATAATATATAAGACCATATAATATATTATATATAATATATATTATATATATATATATATATATATATATATATAAATATATAATATATATATATATAAATATAAATAAATATTAATAATATATATATATATATAATATATATATATAATAATATATTATATATAATATAATATAAAATATATAATATATATACATATATTTATAATAAGTAATAATATATATATATATATATATAATATAATAATAAATATATATATAATATTATATAATATATATATATATATATTATATATATATAAATTAATATATATATATATATATATATATATATATATATATATATATATATTATAATATATATAAATATATATATAATATACGTATATAATTTCCATTGCTTTAAATTTTAACAAAAATGACTAGTAATATTTATAATAGATAAAACGAAAAACCTTGCAAATGAGTTCATTTCATTAAATTACCCAAAAACAAATTTTATACTTTGAAAGAATAAAAAATAATTAAAATAATTTTTTAAAACCATAATAATAGATAGGGCTACTAACTTTGTAGTGGAGTAGTAATAACATATCTATATATATTTTATATATATTTATTATAATAGTATATATATATATATATATATATATACACTTCTTTCTGCGTGACAAGCTTGGGGCTTTAGATAATGTCAGTAGCCCCTTGCTTCCTACCTTTAAATCCTTCTCCTTATATTGCAAAGTTCTCCCCACTTCTGGATTCCTCCAATCATGCTCTTATCGCTCTCTCCTGTTCTATCTCTCAACAGGATGGCAAGAAACGTATCTGGCACTTCGGTGCTGCTAACTGGCTGGACTTGCAAGCTTACTTCTTTGATTTCCATTAAAATTATTACTGCTTCGGCAGGAGGGACCCTTGGTGTGCAGACATGATTACCGAGATGAAAACTCTCTATAGTGAGTGTTGTTCATTCATTTTCTTTCCTTTACTAAAACTCCAAAACTATAATTTAATTCTAGTGTTATTCGTGGCTGGGGAGCAGCATTCAGAAAGTGACATCGTTTTCAAATAACATTATCGTAACATTTCGACTCTTAAACTCTTCAGTTCTCACTCTTTCACTATCTCACTCTCTCACTCTCTCACTCTCTCACTCTCTCACTCTCTCACACTCTCACTCTCTCACTCTCTCACTAAACATATCCAATATCCAGAGGTGGGCACGATCCGTTACTCCGTTACTCCGTTACTAACGGAACTAGTTTTATGAGTAACGGAGTAACGGACTCGTTTCTTTTCCTTTCATGTAACGCACCGAGTAAGTTCCGTTATTTTTTCTTTTTTTCCTCCGTTACTTTTTAGTCCGTACAATTTTTTGTTCGACTTTCTTTCAATGTTGATAGCCAACTTGACACCCCTTCAAGACTAACAAATCCTTTTTTAATATATAGATATATATATATATATATATATTATATATAGTATATATATATATATATAATATATATAGTAAAATATATATATATATATAATATAATAAGGAGATAAGGGGATATCTGCCATAGAATAAATGATAGGCGATGTTGCTTTCGTAACTGATTAAATGAATGTGACTAGAGTGTGGAGGGAACACTCGAAAATCTGCATAACATTGGAAGTAATGAAGAGGTGGTAGTGAATGTGTGTTGGTTGATGGTGCAAGAAGGAATAGTATTTTGGGGATGAAGTCATTAGTACGGAGGAGGTACTTGGGCAGTAGAGCGAGAAAGTTGAGAGAGGTAAAATCTGCAGGTATCGATGAAATTACCGGTGAAATGCTCAAGAACGAGGCGAGATGGTGATCGATTGGATTTGGAAGTTGTGTACAAGCAGTTATGGAGCGGTATAGTTCCGAGGGGATTGGAGGAGAGGCAGTAATAGTACTCTTATATAAGTATAAGAGAGGATGAAGGGTAAACTTAGGAATTTATCGGGGGAATTAGTTTAAAGTTAGTAGAAGATTATACTGGTATTTGTCGAAAAGAATGCGCTTGAGTGCGATGATAGACCTGATTGTGAGAACAATGTGCGTTTAGAAGTGGTAGAGGATGTGCAGATCAAATCTTTACATTGAAACAAAATTGATTGAGAAAATGAGGAAGAAGAATAAATTGTATTTAGTTTTTTTTGGATTTGCAAAACAGGCGTTATAATAATTAATATAAGAAGCTCTATGGACAAATTGCTATTGATATATTGATATATGGTATTGGTGGTAAGGTTCTGAATATAATCAAAAGTATGATGACGATAGTGAAGCATGTGTAGAATAAATCAGAGTTGAAAGTGATTGTTTAATATAATAGCGAGTGAGGCAGGGATGTGTAATGTCTTCTTGTTATTCAATTTGTATATGGATGATTATGAAAGAATTAAGGGGGCGGTCATGAGATGGTTTAAGAATGAGGGAGAATGGGAAGAGAATGGAGATTGCTCTACGAAAAAGCCTGAATATGAATTGCCTCAGTGTGGCGAATCTGAGAAGAGTTTGAGAGGATTGTAGAGAGATTTGGAGGGTGTGTAAAAGGAGATGTTGTTGAAGGTAAACGTAGATATGGGTAAGTTATTGTTGTATAAGCTATGACAGTCCTTTGTGAAGTTTATGTTAGATCGTGAGCAGCTGGAAAAAGTGTCCGAGTTAAATTAATTTTTTTTATATATATGTTGGTAAAAGGAACGGATGATAGAGTGTAAGTAGAAATTACAGTGATGGCAGAAGGTGGCTGGTGCATTAATACGTTGGTGGATGTGTAAAGGGACTAAGTCTTGATGCGCTAGGGTCTTACATGCAGGGTATGTTTTTTAATAATAATGATAGTGTTGAAATTTTAATATACACAAACCAATTAAATTACCTTAAGAACGTAATAATGTCATAGTCAAAGCTAAAAGTACGGAGTCAACGAGTTAACGGCGGCTTCTTTACTTTTCCTTTTCAAAGAAAAACGAAATAACGATAACGCAACTACTTTTCCGAGGTAACGTAGTAACGATAACGGAACTACTTTTTCAAGGGAGTAACGTGCCCACCTCTGCCAATATCCTTCTAGAGTTTGAGATGTTGCTTCACACTCCTTATACTGTCCTATCACCATTATAAACGAAACCAATCCTAATTCGACCTCTCCATGCAGCTGCATAACTTCTTGTTTGAGCACAGTTCGTGTCACTGTCTGACCACTCAGCCTAATCCTTTCTCTCTCTCCAGTTTTAGACCTAAGACGTAACTGCTATGCTCATTCTTACGTGAAACCTCTGCTATAGTCTGGAGCCTCTTTCTCCTTCTATTTGAACCCATTTTCTTTTTTGACCTGCAACTTTCAACGTTATTTATCTGATCATGTCGACCTCTGATAGAAAACAACCTCATATTCCAATCCCTCCCCCCCCAATTGTGATATATATATATATATATATATAATATATATATAATAAATACATATATATATATATATATAATATATTTATATAAACAATATGGCTATATTTTTATATATTACAATAAAAAAAATAATAAAAAATAATAATATAATAATAAATAATATATATAAATAAATAATAATAATAATAATAATAATAATAATAATAATAATAATAATAATAATAATAATAATAATAATAATAATAATAATAATAATAATAATAATAATAATAAATACAGAGTTAAAAGCTTTTTGACACAATACACACATGCTGTCGAATTCTTTAAATGACTTGATTGATGGAGTGTTTGCAGCAACCTTTATTGTGTTAGTTGAAACTAATGATGGTCACGTCTATACTCTCGTTTGAATGAGCAAAGTTTTGCACGATATATAGTTTATCCGCCTAATGTCACCTTTTGTGCCAGCATCCACAATGTATAAAAAATATTACATAGATATTCTTAGGGGAATCAGAAGATTATTTTTGTACGACTTCATTACATCAGAGTTTTTATTTAATATTTATTGCCGAATAATATTTCCTCTATGATTGTATGGTCTGCATTTGTTAATGAAGATTTACAAGAACTTGTGTTGATTATGATCTGTTCGAAAGCACTCGAGATTTACATTCTAGCTCACTTATAAATTGTTAATCACTCTTCCATATTCTAATTTCCAGTCTTCCTTTGACCTATAACTCTTCCAAAGTTAAGTGTTAGAAAATCTCTGCTCTTAGATAGATGGTGATTTGGACAGTACTTTTCTTCCTATGGTTAGTTTCATATTTTTTTTTATAGATATTTTAAGAAATATAAAACAAACTATAACTTATTTGTCTCTTGATGATTCGACTGGTAATCTCTACTAAAATGAATGAAAATTAAAGTAACCATACTAAATGGATGGAATTAACTATTACATATATAATATTGATCTTATTCACGGAAAAAATTTTAAGATTCTGCATGGATTCATGACATCACCATATAGCTTACTCTGGAAATCCTGCTTCCAAATCTTACCCAAGAATTCCTGTTTAGAACGAGCTTACTCCTATATTTCTAAATTCAGAATTAATCTTATTACAGCATCCCATTTAAAAACTTCTGATTATAATTAATAAATTCCGAAGTCTCTGCATCATTCATTCTTATTAATTAACTATCAACAAGCAACGGGTTCTTAGTTCTGTTAAAAGTAAAGTAAATTCAACAATAATTGCGCAACAATTATCAAAAAATGAAATACGGATCTTTATAATGTGTGCAGATGGACCTCCCACTAACATGCAAAAAAATATAGTATGCACGCCCACCTAAGTATTAGCTATATATATATATATATTATATATATATATATATATTTATATATATATATTAATATATTCAATTATATATATTATATATTATATATATATATATATATATATATATAATATTTATAATATATTATAATATTTCACATAATATTTTTATGAAAAATAAAATAAATAAGTCTTTTCAAATAAGTGTCCTTGGATTGGCAGATGAAACCAAATTGCAAAATAGAAGAAACTTAATGAAAGTGACAAAGCAAAAAGCCTTCCCAACAGGAGATGCTTCACTACGTTTTAAATATTATTATCTAAAAGTGACTTTTTTGATGACAGGAGGAACTTGCTTGTTCGTAAATTGAAGTGAAGTTTCACCTTTCAAGGTTCTAACAATATAGTACATATATACAATGTATGTATATATACCTTTTTTAGACAATACCGTTATTGTTTATTCATTTATCAATGTATTTATTTATTTGTTTTATTCATCGGCGTTTCTTAATATCGTTAAATTCTCAATAGGCTGACTAATAAACTGTACCAAATTCTTAAATATTTTGTATGCTTTATGTATTATATATATATATAATATATTATATATATATTATATATATATATATAATATAATTAATATATATATATATATATATATATATATATATATATAAATATTATATATATATATATAATATTATATATTATATATATATATATATATATATATATATATATATATATACTCAATGACATGTTTGGTATAACTAATTGTGTTCCTTCAGTTTTGTGAACCATATTTTATGTATTGTATAACATGTGTAGTTTCAATGATTTAATTTTCTTACTTGATTTTCCCGCTTCTGTTGCTCAGGTAAGTTGAAGGTTTAGTTTTTGAAGTGTTGGCAGATGGGGTTTATATCCACACTAACTCGTTGCAGTGTCTTTCTCCATCGGCTGAAAATGGGCAAAGACAGGTGAAAGATGGCTGGGTGGACTGAAAAGTGTGATGGTACAAAGTCGTATTTATTCATGCATTTCATTTACGTAAAAAATTAGTTCTCACACCTACAACCAGTGAATAACATAAGTGAAATGTAAAACTGGCAAACAAAATTTACATATTTTTTTGTATATTTATCGCATTCGTTACCCAAAGAAATTATTCATAATATTTTATCCGAAAGAATATAAAATACAAAACAATTCAACCATACCAAAAATATATATATAAAAAAATAATATATATATATAAATAAACAAAAAAAAATTAAAAATGTTTATTTATCCTTCTTGAAGCTCAAAAACTTTTATCTCCGTATTCCTTTTCCGCTTATAAATATAGATTTGAGGATTGGGAAGAGGCCAAAAAGTATTTCTTCCTTCCTATGCATAACTAAATCATTTTCACACACCCTTAGCTTCGAGGATTTTAATTTTATTTCCAATTTCATTTCAATACGATCTTCTGAATATAAAAAACATATAAAATTAATATGTTAAATTTTCTTCTCATATATAAAGTTACAATATGCATACGAGCAATCCATTGAGTTATTATTATTATTATTATTATTATTATTATATTATTATTATTATATTATATTATTATTATATTATATTATTTATTATTATTATTATTCATTATTATTATTTAATATTATTATGATTATTCATTTATTATTATTATTATTATTATTATTATTATTATTATTATTATTATTATTATTATTATTATTATTATTATTATTATTATTATTATTATTATTATTATTATTATTATTATTATTATTATTATTTTATTATATTATTATTATTATTATTATTATATTCATTATTATTATTATATTCTTATTTTATTATTACTTTATACTTTTATTAGCAGCTATTATATGCAGATTAAACATTCTAATAACTAGATAATGTTTCAAAGCATATCTTTTAAAGCCTTTACTAATATCTTGTCTATCCTCAATAACTCAATTGTATGTCAGTATGGGAGGCGGGGAGGTGGTTGCGCAAGTGAGTACTTGTTAAAACTTCTGATATCTATGCAGAGAAAGTTAATTCGTGCATTATCCGAGTCTCAAATTTACTATGAACATACAACTTCACTTTTCAAAAACTTATCTTTACTGAAACTTCCTAATATCCTCACTCTTTCAATAAGCTTAAATTCGTCTTACTCAGACGTAAATTAAGTACACCCCCTTCCTTGAACAGGGCTCTCCTCGTGAGCAGTAGTTTAATTAAAAAAATATTAAAGGAACAGGAAATGAATTTCTGACTAATACAATTGTACAAACCTAAACACTGTGAGGAAAACCAATCTCCGAAGCCCACAATCTCTTGCACTAAACAAAGCAGAGAACTTTCTATTTAAATCTCAGAGGGTCATCTCATACAAGGGTATCGATAAGTGGAATAGCCTCCCTTAAAACGTTCAGCAATCACCCAATTTTTTACTTTTCGTAAAAATATTAAAAACAACATATTATTGAAATACTAAAGAGCACATTGCTATCTTCCATACTTTTTAATTTTATAATACAATTAATAATAATAATAATAATTAATAATAATAATAATAAATAATTAATAATAATAATAATAATAATAATAATAATAATAATAATAATAATAATAATAATAATAATAATAATAATAATAATAATTAATAATAATAATAATAATAATAATAATAATGTTTATTGAATAATAATGTAATAATAATAATGATTAAAATATTAATACTAATAAGTAATAATATAAATAATAATAATAATTAAAATAAAATAATAATAATAATAATAAAATCAATAATATAATAATAATAATAATATAATAATAATAATAATAATAATAATAATAATAATAATAAATAATAATTAATAATAATAATAATTTAATAAAAATAATAATATAATTAATAATAATTAATAATAATAATAATAATAATTAATAATAATAATAATTAATAAATAATAATAATAATAATAATACATACATAATTAATAATAAATAATAATATAATACATAATAATAAATAAAATAATAATAAAATCATATAAAATAATTAATAATCACAAAAATTTTATTTATATAGGGAATTTTACAATTTCATCATTAAAACAAGATCACAGAGAGTTTTATAATATTTACATAGTCCAATATTTTACAATTTCATTATACCAATAATTGATAATAACAGAAAAAAAATTTCCTAGTATCTGAAATGGGTTACTAATTGCAAACACAGTGTCGTGTCCTTTGATACCCGAAATATAATTAATGAAAAAGTGGATCAATTAAAATGAATTAATAATAATAATATTAATAGATAATAATAATTCAATAATAAATAATAATTAATTATAATAATAATATAATATATAATAATAAAATAATAATAAAATAATAATAATAATAATAATTAAAATAATAATATAATAATAATAATAATAATAATAATAATAATTAATTATAAAATAATTAATAATAATAATAATAATAATAAAAAATTAATAATAATATAATAATAACATAATAATAAAATAATAATAATAATAATAATAATAATAATAATAATAAATAATAATAATAATAATAATAATTAATAATAATAATAATAATAATAATAATAATAATAATAATAATAATAATAATAATAATAATAATAATAATAATAATAATAATAATAATAATAATAATAATAATAAAATAATAATAATTAATAATATAATAATATAATAATAATAATAATAATAATAATGATGGATGATGATGATGATGACGATGATGATGATGATGATGATGATGATGATGATGATGATGATGATGATGATGATGATGATATGATGATGATGATGATAAAATAATAATATAATAATACATAATAATAATAATAATAATAATAATAATTAATAATAATAATAATAATAATAATAATAATAATATAATAATAATAATAATAATAATAATAATAATAATAATAAACAATAAAAAAAATACATAAGAAGCAAGTCTTTTATACAAGTCAACAAAAATGTTGTTCCCCAGAAAAATAATAATAATAATAATATTAATAATAATAAAAAAAATAATAACAACACGGGAACAAATTTATTTTTTTGACATATATAATTCCCGTTTTTCATGATTTTTTTTCTTTTTTCTTTTTTTTTGGCGCTAAACCTAAAACTTTTATTGGTGTTCGTCTTTAAGGTCTATCCCGTAATTTTCCTACTACAACACTGGCAGAGTGGACTTACTAGTCCCAACAGACAGTGACGGAAACCTACAAGTATTAGATCCTCCTTCAGTATGTTGGTTGATAACGTTATTAACAGTGTGGAACTTGCTCACCAAACTACCGAATAACAAGATGAACACGGTTAAGGTTGATGTGAAATAAATAAAAGATTGTGCAAATAGACAAGAAGTGTTTATTCATCATTTAAGAGAGAAGAGAGAGAGAGAGAGAGAGAGAGAGAGAGGAGAGAGAGAGAGAGAGAGAGAGAAGAAAGACAGAGAGAAGAGAGAGAGAGAGAGAGCAGAGAGAGAGAGAGAGAGGCAGAGTGTCTCCCTAAATGTCAAAATCAGTATATTAATTAGTAACTTACAAATAAGAAAGGATCGGCCTCCTTTAATAAATGAAAATCCTGATATCATTTATGAGGAATGACTCTCAGAAATAATATAATTCTGAATTTATTCTGAGTGATCAGTAATTAAAAGAATACGAAGAAAAATATAATCAAAAATGATAAAATACATTAAATTTTAATCTTTTTATAATAATAATAATAATAATAATAATAATAATAATAATAATAATAATAATAATAATAATAATAATAATAATAATAATAATAATAATAATAATAATAATAATAATAACATAATTATAAATAATATTAATAATAATAATAACAACAACAACAACACAACAACGAACAATTACAACAGACAACAAACAACCAACAACAACAACAAACACAACACAACAACAACAACAAAACAACAACAATAATAATTAATAATAATAATAATAAGGTAATAATAATAGAAATAATTAATAATAATAATAATTAATAATAATAATAATATAAGAATAATAATAATACATAATAATAATAATAAAATAATAATATAAATAATATAATAAAATAATAATAATAATTAAAATAAATAATAATAATAATAATAATAATAAAATAATAATAATAATAATAATAAATAATAATAATAATAAACATACAGACTCGTTCACTCAAATAAATAATAATAATACATAAAATAATAATAATAATAATAATAATAATAATAATAATAATAATAAAATAATGAATAATAATAATAATAATAAATAATAATAAAATAATAATAGATAATAATAATAATAAAATAATTAATAGAGAAATATAATAATAATAATTGATTAATAATAATAATAATAATGAAAATAATAATAATAATACATAATAAAATAATAATAAAATAATAATAATCATAATAATAAAATAATAGATAATAATAATAATAATAATAATAATAATAAATAATTAATTAAAATAATAATAATCCCATAATAATAGTATTATTTAAATATATAATAACAACTAATAGCACATCGGCCGAATCAACATCTAGCATCATTTCCCCTTCATATCAATTTTCTGCAATATTTTTTCACCACTCTCATTCCCTAAAAACTTCCCTAACATTTTTTGTAATTTTCTCATAAGGACACATTCCTGTCAAAAAGATCACAAAGACTAATATTGACGCTCTCTCGAAACGACTTCAAAGTCCTTCTCGTCCCAACCTTCCAGTTGCACATGCGTCTCCTCCTAATGGATATGCACCTTCGATATGTTAAGGAACGAAGCCAAAATGTTAATTTAAAATCAATACAATTATGTTACATAATACCTTCACATACCGTACTACCAAACACAGCTAAGCATTTAAAACCAGCAATAATTAAAACTTACGTACTCACATACTAACATGTGGATAGCTAGATTGTCTGTCTGATTTCCTTTCTCTATTCACTAATTCTTGCACTCATCTAAACATCCGTTCTCATGTCTTCTATAAGAAGGAACTCCACTAGGCAAGGTCAGAAAATTCCGCGCTCCTTTTTATAATCTTCCAATAAAATTACTATTCAAGTCGCACTTCAACCTTCCTGCCTCCGATTATTGTGTCAATTTTTTTTCTTCCTGCATATGGTGTTGTATCTTACTTGGTTTGTACTTGTGCTGCAACGTACGCTGCCGAAGTGTCTTCATCGTATAACCAAT
>JABUQX010090627.1:0-12500 GCA_015478945.1 Trachelipus rathkii | reverse complement strand
CCTATCCATTGCACCATCAAACCCAACACATTCACTAATACCTCTTCATTACTGCCAATGTTTATGCAAATTTTCGAAGTATTCCCACCACACTCTAGTCACATTCATCTCAATCAGTTACGAAAGCACCATCCCTATTCATTATTTCTATGCAAATTCCCCTTATTCCTTTATATATATATAATATATATATATATAATATATATAATATATATATAATATATATATATATATATATATATATATATATATTATATATTTATATATATATATCTATATATATATATATATATATATATATATATATATAATATATATATATATATATATATATTATATATATATATATATATATATATATATATATATATATATATATTATATATATATATATATAAATATATATATATATATATATATAGATATATATATATATAATATATATATATATATAATATATTATATATATATATATATATTAATATAATTATATATATATATATATATTTTACAGTTATCACCACCGCTCACGGGCAAAAGCCCTATGCAAGGAGGGGGTGTTACACTCAACATAATTTCAACTAAACGCAATTTACGCAGATGAGCACAGACGCTGGCTTTAAAGTGAGGGAGATTAAATTTTGAGTAGGAAAACAGAAGATGGAAGAGAATTCCAAAAAACAGAGGTGGTGGAAAGAAGGAGGAACCGCAGCGAACTAGTCTGGAGTTGCTAACATCAACACAAAACTCGTGTGCCGACACAGCACCCTTTGTGCTGCGAGGGCGTCTTTAAAGGGGGCGGCACGCGAGTGGAAGCTACCTCGAGCACCTGCCGCTACAGTACCTATAGAAAAGAGATTAAAGCACCAACATCGCGGCGCAAAGATAGAGGGTCAATTGAACTAGAAAGTACAGGACAGTATAAGTCTTTTAGCCTTTGACTCGACCCTATCCAAAAAAGCCGGGTGAAACCTGAACCCCCCCCCGGGTGAAGCAGTACTCCATACAAGCGGCGGATGAGACCCTTGTATAACTGGAATAACTGTGAAGAGGAAAAAAAGTCACGCAGTCATAAACAGAACTCCAGTTTTCTTTGAGGCCGCCCTGGCAACCATTGTGATGTGAGGTTTCCCAAGACATTTTTTTTGTTTATGTTAAGCCAAGGATGGTTTATATTGTCAACATGAGAGACGAGAGAACCGTCGGAAGAGATAGGAAAGTTAGAGGTTGGGTAGAGAGGG
The DNA here is from genome assembly GCA_015478945.1 of Trachelipus rathkii. NCBI lineage: Eukaryota > Metazoa > Arthropoda > Malacostraca > Isopoda > Trachelipodidae > Trachelipus > Trachelipus rathkii. Next base: position 11,259 of record JABUQX010090627.1, on the reverse strand, counting down.
AGATTTGTAGAAGTTGGGTTTTAAAGAATTAAATTTCACAAGGTTTAACGACGACCCCACCCGGAAATTCTATCCAGATCAGCGAGAATGGAATCGGAAAAAGATTAAGACGAGAGGCATTCTAGAAGTAAAAGAGGGAGCAGAATTGAAATGAGTTGAGGAATGAAGGGTCGTAGTCATCGCATATGAGTGGATAGAGTTAGATGTGCAGGTGAGAAGATCATTAATGAAAAGCAGGAATAAAGTAGGAGATAAGACCAAACCCTGAGGAACACCACTATTGACAGAAAAGGAAGAAGAAGTCGCCCCATCAACAAAACAGCCGATATCTGAGCGATTTTGAAAGAAAGCAGACATAAGTAAGCAAGTAGAAGGAGAAATCCAAAAGGAGGGGAGCTTGGAGAGCAGTGACGGTGCATACCGGTCAAATGTTTGGATATGTCAAGCGCCACCACGCAACTCCCCGTAATTCCTGAGGTGGGGAAAACATAAATCTGTTAGATCAGGAAAGTATATCACAGTAGACCTACGAGCGCCGAAAGGCCGTTACTGGCGATCGGAAAGAAGGGAATGAGATTCCAGGATGGTCTAAGAAATGAGAGTTTAGAAGGGTTTCAAAAATTAGAATACAAGTGAGAGCTTATAGGGCGATAGTTAGAAGGATCAGAGCGGCTTTCCTTTTTTCGGAATAGGTTGGACATATGCGCGCTTCCAACCACTGAGGAAAGTGCTAGTATTGAGGAATAGAGAATATAGTTGACGAGAGGAGGGGCCAGCAAGGAAGCACACTCCCTCAAAATTCGGGGAGGAACGCCACCGGGCCACCCGCCTTCATAACGTTCATAGATTTCAGAGGCCCATCACCCGATCAAATGTAATCTTAGGCAAAGGCATAGGACACCTGAGAAGAGAAGGAGGAGTAAGAGGAATGCCAGAATCGTCCAGGGTGAATTAGAGGAAATAGGAGGCCGAAGAGATTGGCCTTGTCAGTTGAAAGTTAGCAACAGAACCATCAGATTGAATAAGAGGAGGAAAGGTAGATTTACAAAGTTGTTTGGAATGTTTTTTGGCAAGAGGCCAGAAAGATTTTATCAGTAGGGAGATAAACAAGGAGGTTCAGGCGCACTTTTCGTTTGATGAAAGTCGCCTTGCTCGTCAAGAGTTCCCTGCAACGGATCTAGGCTGAATGAAAATTAGCGAGAGTGATAGGGAGAACGAGAATTTTTCCACCCCCGATACGCAATGTCTCTAGCCTAAATGGCCAGAGAGCAATTACGATCGAGCCATGGATTATGAGGAGAGAAAGATTTTAGTCGAAGAAGGAATAAACCTGCTCATCCCAGCAACGATTACAGCTCCCACCATGTCGGCAGAAGGCCGAGCGTCCCAGAGGAAAAGCAGTCATATCCAATTATAGTATAGCGTAGAGTCAGCGCAAGCTCCCCAACGGCCGATCAAGTGCCAGAAAGAAACGCACAGCAGGATTGGGCTGTTGGAGGAGAAAAGTATTAAAATTTAAGAGATATTAAGTATTGTGGTAGATTTACCAATAGAGAGCAGAAGTGGTTGTATTTATTAGAGAGAAGGACTAGTGGTGAAAAATAGGTCAAGTGTGTTCAAGAATTGGTTAGGACGATCTGAAATATGCGTAATTTCCCTAACAACTACTCCAGATCGTTGTGAATGCTGAATGATTCGGCCTCCTCCCCACCTAAATCAGTATGAGAGGAACCCAACCATTCAGTGTTGTGTACATTGAAATCACCTAAATAGAGGACCTCAGTATTTGGATGAGAAGATATAACAGTCTCCTGAGAAGTAGTAAGATATTCAAAAAAGCGTGAAAATCTGTTCTGTTAGGGAGAACATTAGCAGAAGCACAAGATTATTGTAGTAGAGGAAGAAAGATTTAAGCCACAGAACATCGAAATTAGTGATTCAGAGGATTCACGCAGACGTGTTACAGGAGTGTTAATGTTAACATAGGCACACACTCCACCCTTCAGACGGAAATATGAAGTAAGTTATAGTTGGATACGTTAAACGAGTTAGAGGATGAATTCTTAGCCATCCGAGTCTCAGACAAGAGCAAAGGTTAGGGTTAGAGTTAGAGAGGTGTATTCAACGGAAGCAGAGTTAGAATTTAAGCCACGGATGTTGGTGAAGTCAATAAAGAAAGCCCGCATCTATGCAAATCTGCCATCTCACCACACACACACACCACACACCACACACCACACACAACACACACACACACACAACACCACAACACACACAACACACACACACACACACACACACAAACAAGAACAAAAGCCAAAAACAAAAAAAAGCTGGGGATAAAAAACATCAAACGCTAAAACCTAAGTTAAAAAGTTTAATGTGCTAAAAATTAATTAAAAATCAGATTTTGTATAATAAATAAAAAAAATTAAACTTACTTACGTAACCTTTCCCAGTTTACCCTACTAAAAATTTGCAACCCAAAAAAAAACGACAAAGAAAAGAAAAAAAATTAAAACTAGAACTTATCTTTTAAAAACTCCACGTGCAAAACTTCACTGAATCTAATAAATATATACCAACTGATATGATTTAATAAAAACTTTAATTAAAACAAAGACAAGATTGAAAAGTACACACTTTCACTAAACACAGCTATACAAAATAATAATAACAATAAATAAAATAAATATAAACTATCAAGCGAGAGCACTCAAAACACGTCAGTAGTAGGGGGGTCATATTGGAGAAAAATTTGTTAATGAAGTTCACCGACCTTTTCTGACCGCGACCTTTTTTGAGCTCGAATTTTTACCTGACCTTGACCTTTTTGGCCCTTGACCTTTACCTTTTTGGGCCTTGACCTTTTTGGTCCTTGACCTTTTTTGGCCCAAATTTTACCTGCCCCTGTCCTTTTAGGGGAAGTCGATTTTTTGAGAACCCTAATTTTTTGAGAACCCTAATTTTTTGAGAACCCTAATTTTTTGAGAACCCTAATTTTTTGAGAACCCTAATTTTTTGAGAACCCTAATTTTTTTGAGAACCCTATTTTTTTGAGAACCCTATTTTTTTGGCAACCCTAATTTTTGCAACCCTTCGAAGAAGGGTTGCGCCAAACGGTTGCGTCAGCAAACCGTCATGTACAGTACCCCACCCTAATTTTTTCGACCAACCTTGGTCTTCCATGGGTTCATTTTTGACCACAGGTATTTTATGGCTACCCTTTTAGGCGGCTTAAGGCCCGGCTTTTTGATGTCTTTACTTGTATTGAATCATGATATTCGCCTTAACCTTGCCATTTATTACCATGGCGGTCAATTTTGACCACGGTTAAATTTTTGGCTGCCTTTTAGGGGCTTAGCCGTTTTTGATGTCTTTACCTTGTCTGGCCATGATATTTCGGCCTTAACCTTTCCCTTTTACCTTGGTTAATTTTTGCCCACGGTAATTTTTGGCTGCCCTTTAGGGGCTTAGCCCCCCGTTTTTTGATGTCTTTACCTTGTTTGGCCATGATATTTCGGCCTTAACCCTTTGGTCTTCCCTGGGTCATTTTTTGCCCACGCTAATTTTTGGCCACCCCTTTATGGGCTTAGCCCGTTTTTGATGTCTTTACCTTGTTGGCATTGATATTTCGACCTTGACCTTGGCATATACCATGGTCATTTTTTGCCCACGGTAATTTTTTGTCCGTTCCTTTAGGGACTTAGCCCTTTTTTTGATGTCCTTTACCTTGTTTGACCATGAGTATTTTCGGCCTTGACCTATCCATTATACCATGGGGCATTTTTTTGCCCACCGCCAATTTTTGCCACTACGTGTCCCACCCGTCACTATTTCGTTCCTAACTTGAACGTATGTATCTAGATTGATGTTCTATTAGTGTATCTATGATTATTCTATGAGTGCCAGGTGAGTGCCAGGTGAGTGCCAAGTGAGTGCCAATGAGTGCCAATGAGTGCCAAGTGAGTGCCAATGAGTGCCAGGTGAGTGCCACATAGTGCCAAGTGAGTGCCACATAGTGCCAACTGAGTGCCACTTTTTTCAAGCCTTCTAGCCTCCCCTGAGCCTGAATAGCCCTAATATGGGTGTCTAACCCTAGGTAAGGTAAGAGGAATCGATTGGTGTATATCTACAATCTGCTAGAATGCTTCCTACTATGAGTTAATATTTTTATAACACTTATAAGCACTTACACTCGCCATAGACACTTACACTAGCCCACATACACTTACACTCACACGCACAGGTGCACTTACACTTACACTCACACACTCGAAGCTCAATTTTGTTGCCTCATCTTTGATGACTTGACTCATCTTTGATGAAGTCATCTTTTGATACCACCTATATTGATGATTCATCTTTGATGACTCATCTTTTGTCTACCTCTAGATCATAATTGGAACACCAAGGCGCAGCGTGCGCCCTCCGCGTGAAGACCCACGAACCCGCACCCGCAGGTGCGACCCGCCGCGTTCCCGCCCGCCGCGAGTGCCCGCAGGCGCAATATTTCCGCGTACCCGCCCGCAGGCGCCATATTTCCGCGTCCCCGCCCGCCGCGTGCGCCCGCAGGCGCAATATTCCCGCGTACCCGCCCGCCGCGGGCGCCCGCAGGCGCAATATTCCCGCGCGAATGAAAAATATATATTTACTATGAGTCATTCATTTTTATTTCATACTTAAACATTTTTATTAAAAACATTTTCGCGAACATAAAACTGTAACTCGTTACAGTCATCTTTTATATTTTTTACTTAATACTTTTTAATTTATAAATTTTTAAAAATTGTATGTAAGAAGAAAAAACCAGAGTGTCTGATTTATAAACATTTTATTTTACTACAATTGTACGAAATTTTATTAAAAACATTAACATTACATACCTTAAAGCAGTAAAGCAGAAAGTTAAAGCAGTAAAGCAGTAAAACAAAAGCATACTAATCCCTTAGGTGTTAGTATGCTTTTGTTTTACTGCTTTACTGCTTTAACTTTCTGCTTTACTGCTTTAACTTTCTGCTTTACTGCTTTAACTTTCTGCTTTACTGCTTTAACTCATATACATTACATACCTTAAAGCAGTAAATCAGTAAATCAATAGAGGTGTTACCTTAAGGGGTTAGTATGCTTTTGTTTTACTGCTTTACTGCTTTAACTTTCTGCTTACTGCTTTAATTTCCTGCTTACTGCCTTTAAAAACATGTTTTTACATACCTTAAAGCAGTAAATCAGTAAATCAATAGAGGTGTTACCTAACACCTAAGGGATTAGTATGCTTTTGTTTTACTGCTTTACTGCTTTAACTTTCTGCTTTACTGCTTTAACTTTCTGCTTTACTGCTTTAACTTTCTGCTTTACTGCTTTAACTTTCTGCTTTAACTGGCTTTAAATTGGGTCGCTTTCCACTTGTCCTTAACTCATATGTTTTACGTTTTGACTCAATATATTTATTAACATTATGTTTTTTATTTGTTTTAAAATACTTTTTATTTATTTTTATTATTTTATTTATTTTATTATTATTTTTTATTATTTTAATTATTTTTATAATTTTTATTTTTATTTTTATTATTAATTACTTAGTGTTATTTACTTCATGCCTATTGTTATTATTATTTAGAACACACATTCCACTATGGACACTTCTATACACACATCACTATGACACTCTATACACACATTCACTATGCACTACATTTACCCATAGACACTTACATTTACACTTATACACACACACACACACACACAACACCCGATTACACTTATACACACATTCACTATGACACTTATACACACATTCACTATGACACTTACATTAATACCATAGGCACTTACATTTACACTATACAACTCACCACAGATTTATTACACACAACACACACACACACCAACAATACACACACACGCAGGTTTACTTACACTCCCACAGATTTACTTACACTCACCCAGATTTACTTACACTCACACAGATTTACTTACAATCACACACAGATTTACTTTCACACAACACACACACACCACACACACACACACACACACACAATACACACACACCCCCACACACACGCACACTCATTACACATATAAACGTATTTAATTTTATTAAAACATTTTATGTATTATATAAATACTTGCATTTCTATGAATCATTGAAATGAACTAATTTTATTACGCAATAACTTAAAATTATTAAAAAAATCATTCATTATCTTTGAACAAAGAAATTATTATTAACTGTTAATACTTTTGGTTTATAAATTTTATAAACTATCAAGTTTTTAAAAAAACTTTTACTAATGAAAACAAATTAATTATAAAGAACATTTGTTACGAAACTTAGTGCTATAAATCAGTAAACAGTAAGGTCAGCCCTAGCACCCCTCTACACCAAGAGCTATGCCACGTTATGTTCTATTGACTTACTGCTTTACTCATCTTTAGCCATGTAATAAGTATAAAAATAACAAAATAAGTTCTTCTCTCTAACATAACATGTATTTTTTTAAAATCTTTTTGCATTTGATTTTAAAAATTAACAACTTATTATTAGGATAGATATTATTCACTCGGTGTTAACTAAAAATATTTCAAAGTTTTAAATATTCGGATTTTCTTTATTATTATATTTTATATTATATCTATGTTACATTGACATTCCATCACGAGAAAACACAACAACCGCACTCCACAGTTACGAAACTGACCTCTCTCTTAAAATGTGTTGAAATAAACTTACTTTAGGGCCTTAAAAATTAAGGATAATTCCTTTTTGCTTATCCCGGGGGCGATTAGCCTAATTCCAGGTCAAAATATATTTCAAACTGACCTTTTTCTGTAAAATGTGGTGCAATAACTACGTTAGGCCTAAATTTAGGCTTAAATTTATTATAAGCCTTTTTGTATCCCAGGTTGATTTAAGCCTAATACCAGGTCAAAAGGTAATTTCAGTATAGAACAAGAATCGAGAATCAATGTTATTATTATTTTAAAATATATTTTCAAACTGAACATGCTGGATCGTAAGATCCTTTAAACAGGTAAGAAGGAAATGTTTACTTTTCTTGTGAGTGGACGGAGTAATCCTTATCTCTATATGACCTCGTATGTGATTGGTCGAGAATTATTTTATCGCTACATTCACTATGACACTTATACACACATTCACTATGACACTTATACACACATTCACTATGCCACTTACATTTACCTATAGACACTTACATTTACACTTATACACACACACACACACACACACACACACACACACACACTTACACTTATACACACATTCACTATGACACTTATACACACATTCACTATGACACTTACATTTACCCATAGACACTTACATTTACACTTATACACTCACACAGATTTACTTACACTCACACACAGATTTACTTACACTCACACACAGATTTACTTACACACGCAGATTTACTTACACTCCCACAGATTTACTTACACTCACCCACAGATTTACTTACACTCACAGATTTACTTACACTCACACACAGATTTACTTACACACACACACACACACACACACACACACACACACACACACACACACACACCCACACACACGCACACTCACTTTCACATATAACGTATAATTTATTAAAACATTTTATGTTTTAATTAAACACGTACATTTATATTACTCATTCAAATATAACTAAAATTATTTCAAAGTTTCTTAAAACTTCTATAATAAATCAATCATTATCTTTGAACAAAGAAATTATTATTAACTGTTAATACTTTTTGTTTATAAATTTTATAACTATCAAGTTTTAAAATAACTTTTACTAAAATTTTATGAAATTATATTAAACATATATTTAACGTACCTTAAAGCAATAAATCAGTAAATCAGTAGGTCAGCCCTAGCACCCCTCTACACCAAGCCATGCCACGTTATGTTCTATTGACTTACTGCTTTACATCATCTTTAGCCATGTAATAAGTATAAAAATAACAAAATAAGTTCTTCTCTGCTAACATAACATGTATTTTATTAAAATCTTTCTAAGTTCTTATTTAAAAATAACAATTATTCACTTACATTTATATTATTCGCTCGATGTTACTAAAAATATTTCAAAGTTTTTTAAATAATTCGGATTTTCTTTATTATTATTATTATTATTATTATTATCTATGTACATTGACAATCCATCACGAGAAAACACAACAACCCGCACTCCTTACAGATACGAAACTGACCTATCTCTGTAAAACGTGTTGAAATAACTACTTTAGGCCTAAATTTAGGATAAGCCTTTTTGTACCCCGGGGCGATTTAGGCCTATTACCAGGTCAAAATATATTTCAAACTGACCTTTTTCTGTAAAATGTGGTGCAATAACTACTTTAGGCCTAAATTTAGGATAAACCTTTTTTGTATCCAGGCGGATTTAAGCCTAATACCAGGTCAAAAGGTAATTCCAGTATAGACAAGAATCGAGAATCAACTTTATAAATATATTTCAAACTGAAACATGATGGATCGGTAAGATCCTTTAATCAGGTAAGAAGGAAATGTTTACCTTTCTTGTGAATGGATGGAGTAATCCTTATCTCTATATGACAGCGCATGTGATTGGTCGAGAATTATTTTATCGCTTTTTAGTTTTAAGGTATGTAATAACCCCCTCAGGGGAGGGTCTCCGGAACCCCCGCTCTTTGGTATTTGGGTGTCACGGGGGGTTCCTCTGCCCTCCCCTACGGGGTTTTTACATACCTAAAACCAAAAAGCGATAAAATAATTCTCGATCAATCACATGTACCGTCATATAGAGAAAAGAATTACTCCGTCCATTCACAAGAAAGGTAAACATTTCCTTCTTACCTGATTAAAGGATCTCACCGATGCCATTCATTGTTTCAGTTTGAAATATTATTTATTAAAGTTTTATTCTCGATTCTTGTCTCTTATTTACTGGGAATTACCCTTTTGACCTGTTATTAGGCTTAAATCCACCTGGATACACAAAAAGGTTTATCCTAAATTTAGGCCTAACGTAGTTATTGCACCACATTTTACAGAAAAAGGTCAGTTTGAAATATATTTTGACCTGGTAATAGGCCTAAATCGCCCCGGGGTACAAAAAGGCTTATCCTAAATTTAGGCCTAAAGTAGTTATTTCAACACGTTTTACAGAAAGAGGTCAAAAGGTCAGTTCGTATCTGTAAGGAGTGCGGGTGGTTGTGTTTTCTCGTGATGGATGTCAATTACATAGATAATACATAATAATAATAATAATAATAAAGAAAATCCGAATTATATTAAAAAACTTTGAAATATTTTTATTTAACATCGTAGTCGAATAATATAAATGTAAGTGAATAATTGTTATTTTAAAATAAGAACTGAAAAATTTTAATAAAATACATGTTATGTTAGCAGAGAAGAACTTATTATGTTATTTTTTATACATATTACATGGCTAAAGATGATGTAAAGCAGAAAAATTCAATAGAACAAAACGTGGCATGGCTTGGTGTAGAGGGGTGCTGGTTTGCTTAACTGATTTACTGATTTATGCTTTAAGGTACGTAAATATATGTTTTTAATAAAATTTCATAAAATTTTAGTAAAAGTTATTTTAAAACTTGATAGTTATAAAATTTATAAACAAAAAGTATTAACAGTTAATATATAAATTCTTTGTTCAAAGATTAATTGATTGATTTTATTAATAGAATGTTTTAAGAAACTTTGAAATAATTTAGTTATATTTGAATGAGTAATATTAAATGTACGTGTTTAATTAAAACATTAAAATGTTTTAATAAAATTATAGGTTATATGTGTAAAGTGAGTGTGCGTTGTGTGTGGTTGTTGTATGTGTGTGTTGTGTGTGTGTTGTCGTGTGTGTGTGTGTGTGTGAAGTAAATCTGTGTGTGAGTGTAAGTAAATCTGTGTGTGTAAGTAAATCTGTGTGTGAGTGTAAGTAAATCTGTGTGTGTAAGTAAATCTGTGTGTGTAAGTAAATCTGTGTTGAGTGTAAGTAAATCTGTGTGAGTGTATTAGTGTAAATGTAAGTGTCTATGGGTAAATGTACAGTTGTCAATAGTGAATGTGGCTGTATAAGTGTCTTAGTGAAATGTGTGTATTAAGTGTAAGTGTGTGTGTGTGTGTGTGTGTGTGTGTGTATAAGTGTAAATGTAAGTGTCTATGGGTAAATGTAAGTGGCATAGTGACATGTTGTGTAATAATTGTCAAGTGAATGTGTGCTATAAGTGTCATAGTTTGAATGTAGCGAATAAAATAATTCTCGACCAATCAAACGGAGTCATATAGAGATAAGGATTACTCCGTCCGACTTCCACAAGAAAGGTAAACATTTCCTTCTTACCTGTTTAAAGGATCTATACCGATCCAGCATGTTTCATTTGAAATATATTTATAAAATAATAATAACATTGATTACTCGATTACTTGTCTATACTTGAATTACTTTTGACTAAGTATTAGGCTTAAAATCAACACTGAGGATACAAAAAAAGGCTTATCCTAAATTTAAGCCTAAATATTAGCCTAACGTAGTTACTTGCACCACATTTTACAGAAAAAAGGTCAGTTTGAAATATATTTTGACCTGGAATTACGGCCTAAATCGCCCCGGGATACAAAAAGGATTATCCTAATTTTAGCCTAAAGTAGTTTATTTCAACACATTTACACGAGAGAGGGTCAGTTTGTATCTGTAAGGAGTGGGGTTTCTTTGTGTTTTCTTCGTGTGATTGGATGTCAAATGTACATTAGATAATATTGTTAACATTGGAAATGCTTCAATCCGACTTACTCATCAAAAATTTGATATATTTTTATGTTAACATTGAATGTTTAATATAAAATGTAAGTGAATAATTGTTATTTTTAAATAAGACTTAGAAAGATTTTAATAAAACACATGTTATGTTAACAGAGAACTTATTTTGTTATTTTTATACTTATTACATAGCTAAAGATGATGTAAAGCAGTAATTCAATAGAACAAAACGTGGCATAGCTTGGCTGTAGAGGGGTGCAGGGCTGACTACTGATTTATGATTTATTGCTTTAAGGTATGTAAAATATATGTTTTTTAAGAAAATTTCATAAAATTTTAGTAAAAGTTATTTTTAAAACTTTGATAGTTATAAATTTATAAACAAAAGGTATTAACAGTTATAATATAAATTTCTTTGTTCAAATAATGATTGATTATTATAGAAGTTTTAGAACTTTGAAATAATTTATCTCTCTCT
>JABUQX010090626.1:20000-31777 GCA_015478945.1 Trachelipus rathkii | reverse complement strand
TAAAGTATATAGTATAGTAATATATATATTAATGACGTGAAAAGACATTAACACAGCACTGCTATAAACCCTTAGCAATCAAGATGTGTGTTTCCCCTTCTTCACTCTCATGTTCCTTGCCCTTACTACGGCATCACTGCTTCTACCTTGACGACGCTAACAGTCACTGAAAATAATATCCCTCTTCCTTAACAGATTCCCCTTCATTAAACAACTCATCCTTGTTACTGCAGTTGAACCGATAATTATTTCCACGAGTTTTCAATAACACGGATATTTCTCTGAAACAACAGCCAAGGTCTATAGTGGATGGCTCAACCGTTCTCTCTCGCCATCTTGGCTCATATTTGTATCGCGAACTGCCATCTGAACACGCTATTTCACATTCTTCCCCACGCCGCTTCTATTCAAATCACGCAAAATGAATATATGAGTTGTAAGAATGGCTTGGATGATGTTTTGTGTTTGCCGATTCCTCTCAACACCCAATCCGTGCAATTGACGTCCTCTTCAATCTCTCAATAACACAGACTGCCTAGCATAAATGTGTCCCCCTTGAAACTTCCAGCATATGATGACACCTCCGCTTCTTTTCTTGACCTTGGACACCACGCACTGTTAATGATCTGGTCGTCACACTTAATGACTTGGTCTCCTAACAATAACATTCAATTCTCGGTTTACAGGAAACCTACTGGATAACCCCCGACTATATAGGCATTGATGTCTTTTCCGCACCGCTGCTTAAAACGTAAAATGGTACCTATCCATTCTCTCTTCTTAGAGCGCCTTAGATATCTTTGTTCCCCTACATTCTTCACCTGAAATCAATCTGATGTCTCCACCTTCAGGTGAAAACTTTTCCTACCCCTATTGTATATTATACTAATTCTGGCCTGTGCGGGTAAAGGCTAAAAACAACTTTTCTACACAATCCTATTAATACCTGTCTTAATCTATATGCTTTTAGCTTCCTTTACCCCATTTCTTACTGATTCCCTTACTCATAAATATCAATCCATCAATCTATAACACTTTTTAACCGTTCTCAATACTCTTCCGCTTAAAAGAATTATTTAAACCTCATCTCACCAAAAACACTAAGACATGTCCCCAATGGTGTTTTTAAATCCCCTGCGCTGATGCAACACACTATCACTGGAGAAACTACGATTTTTTTTTCTTACTACCTCAAAGCATAAAGCTCATGACCTTCAAATAGATAATCCCAAGTCTGCCCTTGCTCTACATCAGAACTTCCCAACAGATCACACCATCAATACAATTACATGACAGCCCTACTTAATTGGCATGGACACTTACACCTACGAAAATTTACAGAATTCCTTTTGCATAAGCAACTAATAATTTCAAGGTATAAAAAAAACGACTTTCAAAATAGACCCCGATCATGAAAACATTTCTATCACTCCACACCTGTTTTTCCAAATCTTAGTCCAAAATATTCTTGATATTTATTATTTTGGTTTATGTTAAACTTTTATTAATTGCTTATGTAGTTTGGTAATAAGTTTAGTATACAAAGGGAAGCTGGCGATTGAAAGAGGACGCGGAATTCAGGTCGAGAAGGTTATGCTTTATTTATATTGTTGACAAGGATTTATTTTGGTTAACTTAATATGTTTGATTTATCTCCTCTTTCGAATTTGTTGTAGGGATCGCTGCAAGAATTTTATACTTACGGCTTCAAATATAATATATAGTAGCTATATATAGTATAATATATTATATATATATTATGATATGATATATATATATATATATAGTATATATATATAATATATAATATAGTATAAATATATATAGTTTATATATTTCTTCCGGCCTTTTTTCCAACAACATTCGAAATGCACTACTGTTTAGTTACAGTCTTTCCTTGTTCAACTTTCAAAAAATGGCGGAACAAAGAGACTCAGAGAAACAAGAATAGCTTTCTTTCCAAAAATAGCTTCCCGCACAGCCGCATTTTCTCTATACCCTCTCCGCCTCCCCCTCCCCCTCGCCCCTCCCTCCCCTGCCGCCTCTCCGCATCGTGCACCCGTGTGTTTGCCAGCTTGTTCAATAGATTGTATTATCGTAACATAAAGCTTCCTGAATATTTATCATCTTCCCTTCGGCATTAAGGCAAGTCTCGTTGTGGTGATAGACGTATCAAAAATTTTGAGAGGTAGAGTTCGGGCCAAGAGCAGTTGTGATTTTGGAAGCTTTCCATTAGCATATATATTAATCTTTTTGAAAACCTTTCTCTGATTTCTTTCCTGTCATTCGGTATCTAGCCAGTTGTATTAGCACAGACACCCGCTTTCATACCTTTAAATTTATCCATAAGTAGAGGTTTTCCCACGGTTTCATGTCGCTAGTCGCCGCAAGGAGTTAGCCAACTGTTTTACATATAATATTTATAGAGTTCTTCCCTTTGTTCACGCTTTAGCTTGATCGATTTCTACTTCCCTTCACTTATCCCCGTCTTAGTTTGAAAGAGTTTTTCACATTGCAACAGCAAATGATGCTTCGCCTAGAATTATAGGACCCTCGAGCAACTGAATTGCGAAGACATCACTCGTATTGTGGGCGGTAAGATTGGGAATAGGGGAAATTGGTCCGTTTTCAACACCGGTTCAAAGAACTCAATTTTTTGTTTCCTATTTTCTTTTATTATTATATTTCACAGATGCATTAGAGGGTTTAATTCTAACTGAGATCCCGTTCGACCTGGGACGACATCACATATCTGAAAGTGCTTTCCCCCACACTTGAAATAGGTCCAATTGTTCTGCAGTCCTCTATCTGCTCGCCGAACATAACCTTTGTTTTTTTGAGATTGTCCTCGACAACTCTTCACTCGTATTATAATAATTTATATATATATAATAAATGTATATATATAATAATATTTTATATATGATATATAGTAGTGTATATATATATATAGTTATAATATATATATATAGTATACCATATATAATAGTATATATATTAGTATATATATATATTATATATATATATATATATATAATATATTGAATAGTATATATATATACTATATGTAATTTATTTTTCATAGTAGTGGCGCATAATATATATAACTATATAAGTATGAAGTAACAATACTGAGATACTATATTTTATATATATATAAGTATATGATATATATGGATATTAATATATATATATGATATTATAAGAATATAGTATATATGATATATATATATATATAGTAGTATATCTAATAGTATATACTATGGTTATATAGGTATAGTAGCCTGTATATATATATTATTATTATGTATTATTGTAGCATACACTTGTTTGTCCCGCTTGGAAGCGGGGTTACGTGGTGCGTCAGCGTAACAGATTGAACAGTACTGAATGAAGAGAGTTTCAAAAATTTCATATTTTAGATTAAATAAGTTTTATTTCAATAGGGGATCCCCCCCATCCCTCCCTCCCCATCAGATATGAGGTCTTACATCTAAACTATACTTTTCACTTACTTTATTATACCGTCCTCGATGTAAACATCGGCGTCCTCCATCATGTCATCGTTGACTACACGACCTCCCCGGATTAGAAGTCGATTTTGACTACTCTACAAAGGGAGAGAAATTAGAATAGGATTGTTGAACCAGCTAATTAAATTCACACAAATATAAAGTAAGGTAATAGCTGAACCATAGCGATAAAATGTTGAAAAAAAAAAATCATGCACAAGTTATTGCTGAACTCGGACCGAGTTCGAGTCCAGAAAAATTGCCGAGTCCCCAAGTCCAAATCCAAGTCCTCACCTCTATACTCGATACATTAATGATAAATAATAAATAATAATAATAAATAATAATAATAAATAATAATAATAATAAATAATAAAAAAATAAATAAAAATAATAAATAAATAAATAAATAAATAAAATAAATAAATAAATAAATAAATAAATAAATAAATAAATAAATAAATAAATAAATAAATAAAAATAATGAAATAATAATAATAATAATAATAATAATAAATAATAAATAATAAAGTTATAGAAAATAGATAAATAATAAATATAAATCAATAAATAATAAATTATATTAATAAATAATAAATAATAAATAAATAAATAAATAAATAATAAATAATAAATAATAAATAATAAATAATAAATAATAAATAATAAATAATAAATAATAAATAATAAATAATAAATAATAAATAATAAATAATAAATAATAAAAAATAAATAATAAATAATAATTAATAATAAAATAATAATAATAATAATAATAATAATAATAATAATAATAATAATAATAATAATAATAATAATAATAATAATAACTATTTACACACACACTTCACCTGCAAATGAAAAGGAATCTTCTTAACAAATAATTTTGTCATATTTACCAAACTAACTTAAATCACACCCTACCGCTAAACTATTATAGGAGGAACTAAAGAACGTTTAATTAATTTCATATTTTTATGATATGAAACGCAGATCAAAATATTTTCGTTAATAAAAATAAAAAAAAATAAAAAAAAAATCAAACAATCTTCCATGGCTATTTTACCTTAAAATAATAATAATAATAATAATAATAAAAAGTTTCCAAAAGAAAAATAAATAACAAAAGAAATGCAAAGTAATTTTCCAGTTCATTAAATTTGTTTGTCAATAGAAAACACTTTGGTACTTTAGATTCAATCTATTCCTAAATTCTTTCTCGTGCTCCATGTTTACAAAAGAAGAAAATAGAAGGGTCATTGTATTGATAAAAAGAAGAAAAAAAGCCCATTACATATTTAACGCATGGGAGCTTCATTTAAATATAAACGAATTATTATTATTATTATTATTATTATTATTATTATTATTATTATTATTATTATTATTATTATTATTATTATTATTATTATTATTATTATTATTATTATTATTATTATTATTATTATTATTACCAACGCTCACTGGCGGAGTGTAAAATAATAATATAATAGTGGCAAAAATAAAATCCTATGCAACCCCCTACCTAACGGAAATTTCGAAGGTGATCACAGACTCAAGTTTTAATTAATTAAAGGTAATTAAGATTAAATAAGAAGGAAACCCAGAGCTTGGAAGAGAATTCCGCATAACAGAGATGGCTGGAAAATTAGTACCTCAGTGAACAAGGCTGAAGTTGCCAATATCCACACAAAACTTATGTTCAAACACTGCGCTCTTTGTGCAGCGAGGGAGTCGTAATGGTAGTAGTATACGAGTGGCCAGTTCCCTTGAGCACTTGGCACTATAGGATCCATAGAAATAAAAAGAGCTAAAGCACCAACGTTACGTAGGAAAGATAAATAGTCAAGTGAATCGAAATGTACGGAAGAGTTAATAAGGTTTTTGACCCTGTCCAAAAGACTGCTGAAACCTGAGCTACCAAAAGACTGGTGAAATCTGAACTACCAAACTACCAAGATATAAGAGCAGTATACCATACAAGGGAGGATTAGACCCTTGCATAGTTGGAATAACCATGAAAATGAAAATAATCTCGCAGAAAATAATAGTGGCAAAAATAAAAACCTATACAATCCTTCACCTAACAGAGAACCATTTGTTATAAAACTTTTGGGGTCCTCCTAGCAACCAATGAGAAGTTTCCAAGACATTTTTTCTTTGTGTTAATCTCGAAGTTTATGCAGAACCCTTCCTCCTACTTTGAGGCCCTAACTACCGTTAGATAAATTTTAATGACATTTATTTTGTTTACGTTAAGGCAATGGATGTTTATTTTGTCAATAGAAGAGACAGAAGAACCATCAAAAGAGAGAGATTTATTGAAGTAAAGTTTTTAAAAAGAGTTGAATTTCATAAAATTGAGATTGACCCCACCGTCCACCGGAAAATTTTATTCAGATTATTCAGGTCAGTAAGAGTAGAATAGGAAAGATTAAGAAGAGAGGCAGCTACATGCAAAAGAGAAAGCAGCGGAATGAAGTGTCGAGTCATCGGAATGTACGGAACAGTTAAAAGAGCAGCTGAGATAGTCGTTAATTTAATGAAAAAAATTAGAGAATAGAGTGGAGCAAACAGAACCATTAGGAAACACTATCTGTGCGGAATTGACAAAAGTTTACCCCACCACCAACAGCCTATATTAAGAGGTTGTAAAAAGCTAGACCGAGTATAGCAGAAGAGGAGGAGGAACACACATAATTAATTAATAATAATAATATAAAATAATATTAATATAATATAATAATTAATATATATAATAAATTAATTAAATATATAATAATATATAATAAAAATATAATAAAAATAAAAATATAATAATATAAAATATAATAATATAAAAAGATAAATATAAAATATAAAACATAAAATAATTAAATATTAATGTAATGTAATAATTAACAATAACACATTTATTCATTGGAAATAAACTATAAAATACTAACATGCTTGAACTTTAATAATAAATTTATAAATATAATAATAAAAATAATAATTATAAATTTAAAATAATAATATTAATAAATTAAATATATAATATATAATATTATATATAATAATTAATAATTTAATATAAATAATATAATAATATATATAATTAATATAATAATATAATAATATAAATAATTAAAATTATATAATAATTAATAATATAATATATAATAATATATAAATAATAATAATCAATAATAATAATAATAATAATAATATATTAATAATAATAATATAATATTAAGATACCTATCCAACGCACCATGATGAGCCTCGTAACACCGACAATCTGAAAAAGCGTAATAAAAATTAATATTTTATTATTATTAGCAATTCATATCTTCACCCCTCTATTATTATTATTACTATTACAATTTACTATTACTATTTTACTATTTTTTATTATTTCTTTATTTTATCTTTACATTTTATTATTATTATTATTTTATATTATATTTTATTATTTTATTATATTATTTATTATTATTATTATTTTATTATTATTTTTATTATTATTATTAACACCTGACAATATAAATTACTTGATTCATTATTTATTAGGCAGCGAGTAAAAGCAAATGAGAAGGAGGAAAACAATAATACTAATAATATAATAAAATAATAATTAATATAATAATAATATATACATTATAATATAATAATAATAATAAATAATAATAATAATATTAATTTATTAGCACTATCATTCCTGGTACCTATTATTATTGTTATGGTACCAAGATTATTATAATACTTTGATTATTAATTATTATTATTACTCAAAGATAATTATATATTATTATTATTATTTATATATTATTATTATTATTCATTATTATTATTATATTTATTATTTTTATTATTATTATTATTTATTATATTATTATTTATTTATAATTAATTATTATTATTAGTTATACTACCATTGGTTTCAAAGGACGAAAACGTCCCCTCCAAAACCAATTTCTCGTCAAGTAATTTTTTTTATATTAATTGCTTATTTTTTTTAATTGATAGTTTGTGTAAATATATAATGTTGTTAACAGAATAAAATATTACTGAGTGATTGATTGATAATTCCCAATTTCTGTTCAAAAATCCTTCTAAATGGCTAATTTTATGTCATAGATATCTGTTAAAAAAAAAAAAAAAAAAAAAAAAAAAAAATGATAGTATTGATATACCAACTTTTGATTGAAAATTCTTATTTTGTAGCGACTGTATCAAGTTTTCCCTTTTGTTTCTTATATTAGATAATTTTAAGAGGACCTTGTCACTACCATGCCATTATTATTATTATTGAGAAGCTTGAAAAATACTCAACTTTGTCATCACCACAATCTTATTATTTCTATTCATTTTTATTATCTTATCCTTATTAATTATTCTCATTATTTTAATACAATATTATCTCATTATTTCATTATTATTCATTTTCA
Source organism: Trachelipus rathkii (assembly GCA_015478945.1). Taxonomy (NCBI): domain Eukaryota; kingdom Metazoa; phylum Arthropoda; class Malacostraca; order Isopoda; family Trachelipodidae; genus Trachelipus; species Trachelipus rathkii. Next base: position 23,835 of record JABUQX010090626.1, on the reverse strand, counting down.
TTATTATTATCATCATTATTTTAATTTTTATTTCATCATTATTATTATTATTATCATTATTATTATTATATCATTAATTTATTATTATCATCATTATTTGGTTATATCATCAAGCATTTTATTATCCCATATATCATCAATATTCTTCCATTGCATGCATTTGCTTCATCATTACTAGCCTTCTAAGATTATTATCATCCACACGTAGTTTATCTCACTTTAACATTCCTTATTATCCTAATACAAAGGGGTAACAAAAAAAAATTTTTTGGAAATCGTCCAGCGGGTTTATCCTGCGGATTGACCTATTTGAGATGCGCTGATCGGTCCGAAAAATGCCTTTTGTTTTTTTATTCGAGTCTGGTTTTTTCGCTACAGACATTTAAGAAAAAAACTATTTTTCGTCCAAAAACCCAATTCCTGAAGATCATAAACATTCGGTTTTTCCGTTTTCCTGGGTAAATAAAAGTCAACGTATCAAATTCATTCATTTATTATATACTCGATTACATTTGATAAGTTTAATAAATGTACATGAGCGTTACGTGACACAAAAGTTCAGAGTTCCCGGCGTAAATCCCCGTTTCCTCCGACGTTCGATTTCCCGTGTGTGAGGCAGCTGCTGGGTTGTCTCCTTCTTCAGCGACCAGCAGTTTTAGTCCGCGGAGCATTGACTGCGCGTCCCACCTCCCCTGGTACCTCTCCCTCCATTTGCGCACGTGTCTTGATGGAACCTTTTTTTTTCTTCCCCTGCTTCGTCGCTGTACCCGCAACCAAGGTTTTCCAGGGAACCTCTCCATTTGTGAGAACAGGAAATTAGCATCTTCTTATACTCATCAAACACCCGAGGTATTTGAAAGTTCCTTTATCCTGCTGTTGTTGAGTATGGCCGACGTTAGTTTTGCTGCCTTTTGTTCCCCAGAAGTTGTTCTACCACCTTGCACAAACGACCTCCAGGCGGCGCCTCTAGCGTGTTCATGGGTTTTCGAACTCTGTTTGTCCTTGAGAGCTGCCGATGTCTTTGGGCCATCGGAAAAATGCGGCCCTTCAGCCTGCTCAAATGGTGACTCCAGAGGAAGGCTCGGCACAGGTAGTTAAAGCACCTCCCATCCTTGTCCAGAGTGCGCTTGTCCAGAGCGCGCGATGAAATGTTTCATTACCCCAAGCTTTGATGTGAAGCGGTGGGAACAAAAATCTTTTCCGGTCACAAAGAGTGTTCGTTTATTGATGTGCTGTGGGCCCACGTTTACTAACTGCTCTCGCGCCCGGCCCACTCTTTTCTTCACATTAGTGCTGACGGCTCGTCTCGACTGTCCAGCTTACTATAAAGCATGGGGTACTTTGTGGTACCCGGACTGCTGACCCATAGTAGAAATTCACCAATCTTAAGGTCGACGCCCAGATATCCTTTGGTTTGCTTTGAAATAATTGGATTTTGTTCGGCACGTAAAAAACTTTGACTGCCTTAATAATTTCCCCTCTTTGGAAGTTTGTGGAGTGGCGCCCAGAGGAATTGAGTTCGTTTAAAAAATTGTGATTGTTGTCCATGATTAGTTAACAATGCCTCCTTTTCTACCCCTCTATTGGTATATTAAGCCTAAAATGCGTGCTCTGGAGCAAATGTAGGATGATTGTATTTTATGGCGTTGATAATCGTTAGGCTACAGGCTACCTCTGCCGCTCTCTCTGAACGTAGACGTCCTCTTGCTATGTCCTATGAAGAGTCCTCCAAAAATCCCTCCCTCCGGATCCAATAATATGAGGCAGCGCGTTTTAGCAAAAGATACCGGTGCGATGAAAAAACCAATCCATCTCCGTGTAGTGGAGGTGTGAATGCCCTCACACCCTCACTAACCTACGTGGAAACAAATAGTTATTAAACCTGCTTATCGTCCATTCCCCACGAGATAAAATACTACCACACCAAAGCGGGTCAAGAAAGTAGCTGAGATATAAGAAAAGCGAGGTCAAGAAGACGCGAGTGCACAAACTGAAAACATAAAGAAACGGGTGTGACGCCATGTAGTCCTTGATGCCCCTTTTGTGCTGTCAGCGTGCGTTGCGCCAGCCGGACCAATTGGAATTGTGTTGTAATATGCTCGTCGTTGTGTAAGCACGTCCCGAGTGTCCCCGGGAAAATACGCTCTGCTCGCTCTATCGTAACACTCTCTTGGGATAAACCCTCATTACCCCAATAAGAACGTGTGTGGGGCTTAATACGCTAAAATATCAATTGTTCGAGAACCATAAATTTCCTGCGAGAATTTTGTTGTGCACACCTCATCTCTCATGGGGTGCAGCAAACACTCCTCCAGGCAAATGTGCCTTGACCGTAACCTAACCCAAAAGATACTTACTAGCCAATGGTGTATAGCGTTATACACCTGCATACCCAGGGGTTTTCTGTAATCGATGTACGACGTGCAGCACCCTAACTTACTTGTTCCACAATTGATTACTGGGGAGAGCTGTTGTAACACACTTCGCTGGCTCTCCACCCTCATTGAACAGTGACGATACATATCAACTTTATTCTCCTACTCCGATGGAACTTCAATGAATTATCCATAAAACAAACGAGAGTCCAGTTGGTCGATCTCCTCCAATCTGACTCTTATCACAAGATTTCTCCCAGATAAGGGCAGAATCTCTACCCCACCTACTGATATCTATCTACTGGGCGCCTGTGTCACAAGACCAAAACCTCCACAAGCAACAGCATCCTGTCAATTCACTGACAAAGTCAATGCCTTCAAAACCAATTCCACAACTCGGAAAAGCTAAGTACAAAGGCTGTGCGAACTGTCTAGAGCGAGTGGCCTACTCGTCCTCTAACTATCCGACCATTGCAGAAAATCTGACATATCCAACAATTCACATAAGCTACTCGAGAGAGTGTTTACCACATAGGTGAATTCAGACCGCGATGTCCCAGATTTGACTCTCTCCATTGGACACAAATCAACGGTTAGGCGTTCCCTAGGTTTCTGCATCCGTATCTCTCTCTCCCCACAAACTTCCTCCTTTAGGAACAGTATCTGAGAGAATTGTGTCGTTGACGCTCTCCATCCTGGAATAGATATCTATACTCACTACACCACGTGAACACACACTCATAAACAGGCGTATGCCGTTTGTATGCTCATTTATTAACTTGAAAAATTTTGTGTTAAATAAAACACCCTAAGAGAAGTATTATTTAAGTAAAGTCTCTCAAAACAATAGGAGCACCGAAGGTCACGAGGTACATAAATATAAAGGATAGTTTTCCGGGATAAATGTCGCACACCGACTCCAAGATGTTACTCCCTAGATGGGTGTCCATGTAAAAACTTTGTACTTTTTATCTTAGTGTTATGCCAATGTTAATCATATTCTGTGCAAATGTTTGTAATATTTGTTTTATTTATTTATTTTTTACTAAGAATTTGCTTTCTAACTAATATAAAGGTATAAAAAAGTAAATGATAATTTAATCCAAGGAGAATCATTTTAAATGAACCGAAATAAAGTTACATGTGAATCATTTAATTTAATGACGGTATAATCATATATAGTTAATAAAATAAATTTTTATGTTCTATCTTGGCGACATTTGGCAACTTTAAAGAATATTTATTAAATACTTATTGCAAAACTTGACATCATGTTTTAAAATTAAAGATGAGAAAAAATGTCTTATGACATAGAGAATCCGGATTATAAAGTTTTCACGTTGAAAAGTTTTCCCATTTCAAACTTCTGTCAATTATTCATTAACTAGAAAAGCATAAAATTTCAGACTGATTAAACAAAAGAAAAAGAAAATATAATATTTTTTTAGATTGCGAATAAA
>JABUQX010090625.1:32500-42098 GCA_015478945.1 Trachelipus rathkii | reverse complement strand
GTTAATTATTTGCCCACCACTAGGCCTTGCACCACATCCTTCAACTAGCCCCACACCTACACCTTAGCGTCCACCCAGCCATTCACATAGAGACCCCTACACCTTTACACCTACACCTAGACCTCCCACCCAGCCCTTCACATTAGCCTACCAACCTACACCCTAGACTCCAACCAGCTTCACCATAAGCCACACCTACAACACCTACACCTAGACTCCACCCCCAACAAGCCTTCACATAGCCTACAACCTACAACCTACACCTTAGACTTCCACCCAGCCCTTCACCTAGGCCGTACACCTTATACCTAACCCTTCACGTGTCCCCTACAACTTTTGATGTTGGCCTCAATTTTATGACTCGGGGATTATTGATGACTCATCTTGATGGACATCATCTTTAAGCGGGGTCATCTTTGATGGTTGCCTATATAGATGGGTACAGCTTGGTGCGCCAATCACACGATAAGGAAGTATTCTAAGTGAAGTGTTTCTATTAGTGTTCGATATGATTATTCTATGAGTGCCAGCGTGAGTGCCAGGTGAGGCTGCCAGTGCAGTGCCATATGAGTGCCAAATGAAGTGCAAGTGAGTGCCAATGAGTGCCAACGTGAGTGCCACATAGTGCCAACAGAGTGCCACATAGTGCCAACTCAGTGCCACTTTTTTCAAGCCTTATCTAGCCTCCCCTGAGCCTAGAAAAGCCCTAATATGGGTGTCTATCCCTAGGTTAATAAGGTATGAGGAACCGAATGGTGTATATTACAAGTTGTTAGAATGCTTCCTACTATGAGTAGTATTTTTCTAACACTTTAGCATGACAGAAAATATATCTAAAGAGCTACACATTTGAGACAGGGACCGCAAACGTCTTCAGAGTCCGCGATCCCGCAGGTAGGCCCCGGTCCCTTTTCGCGAACCGTCGCCTGCTGTAATTGCACATGCGGCCTTTTAGGGCATTTTATTTCCGCGTTCCGCCCCGCCGCGTGCGCCCGCGGCCCCCGCAATATCCCTTCGCAATATTCCCCGCACCGCCCGTCACGCCGGTCCTGCCCGCATGCAGGATCGCAGCAAATACCAATCATTCCGCTGTAACCGCATCGCTCCCGCTGTAGTATTTGCCCAGTCCGCAGACGGCCAAAAATTCCCGCCGTGCAACGAAATATGATATCCAATGTAAACTATCCAAAGGGGAATTAAGAATTTTTTCAAATATACTCTAATGAGTCATTCCATTTACTACATTGTACGAAATTTTAATTTTAAAAATATACTTTACATTTACCTTAAAACAGTAAATCAATAGAGGTGTTATTACCTAACACATAGGGGATTAGTATGCCTTTGTTTTTTTACTGCTACTGCTTTTACTGCTTTTAACTCTCTGCTTTTACTGCTTTAAACTCTCTGCTTTACTGCCTTAACTCTCTGCTTTACTGCCTTAACTCATATACCATACATACCTTTAAAGCAGTAAATCAGTAACATCAATTATAGAGGTGTTACCAGGGGCATTAGTTGCTTTTCGTTGTACTGCTTTACTTGTTTAACTCCATTGTTTTACTGCTTTTTAAACCTTTCGGCCTTTACTGCTTTCAACTTTCTGCTTACTGGCCTTTAACTTTCTGCTTTACTGATTTAACTTTCTGCTTTACTGTCTTTAACTCATATATTATTAACATTATGTTTTCTTTTATATTTTTTTATTTTTGTTTTAAAATTATATTTATTATTCTATTTTTTTATTTTGTTTTAATACTTTTTTTTTTATTTTAATAAAATTTCGTACAATTTTATTTAAATTAAAATAAAAAATAAGTATTAAAACATTGTACTTTACTGCTTACAGCTTTAAATTAATCTCAATATCATTATCACTTAAACGAGTATGGATTTATGTGCTAGAAAATTTTTATGTTCCGCAAGTCCGGCTACATTAGTCTTTGAGCTGGACCGTACAGGATGTAGGTATTTAAAAACCTTTCTATGATTAAATATTTTAAGGGAAATGGAGATTTCAAACCCCTGTAAAAATAATATAGTGTTATGCTATAATGTTTATCAGGAAAAAAAAATTAAAGAATATAAAGATGTTGATCAATTTCATGAAGGGGCATATTAAAAACGATATTAGATCGCTAGGGACTAATACATGGAACACAAAATTATTGTATTTAGATGATTTTTAATGCACAAATTGAATTTGGAAATAGCGCAGAAGCGTTCACAGTTTATTCTGCACCATCTAAATATCTCTGTGTTTTTTATAACACGCAGTAGAATATTTTTCATCAAAGCAAGCATATGCGAAGTGTTTCTTTTAAACACACAGTATTTGCTGTTGTTTGGCGGTCAGAGAAGAGACATGAGTCAAATTAATGTATTGGCAACTCAAATGTTTCCCATTCAAAGGAAAGAGTTCTTAAAAGCATATAAAGAGGTTACTTCGATCCCTCACGGTTATTTGATGTGCGGAACTTCACCCCAAAAAACACGACAGAGTGTGTAAGTGCCCGCTACCAAACATTACTTCCTATGAGATAGAAACCTGTATTACATTACCTGAATAATGATGTGCTCTAAGTGCAAAGTTATTTACCTCTATATGAAAAAATTTAAAAAAGCTGAAACCTTTCTGAAAAACGCGTAAACTAATTACGTGTGAGGAGAGAAATTCATTTCCAGTTATTGGCTATGTTGAAGTCTCCGTTAAATCTTTATAAAAGGAAATGTTCCTTTAAAAAGAGCTCAGAAGAAGGTAAAGCTACGCCGTTATAGAAACATCATTAAAAAAACTCTCCCTCCCTCAACATAAAAAAATCTGAAAAAAAAATAAAAAGTAACGTTACTACATGAATAGAGCCGAGATCACAGCACAGGGAGTTGTGAGTCTTATTCCTACCATTACTCTTTCTCCGTCAATAGCTCCAATCACTGATTCATCTAAGTGGGTCTGTTTGTCCTTCATGTATGTCCCCCCATATATATGAAGAAGGTGCTGTACTTTCCATTATAATGGTACTGATAAAAATGAAGTAAGGTTATAATAAATACAGCATCTGTACAGAATTCAAGTTCCTCAGATTCATCATTCACAACCTCAAAATGGGCCAGTTATTGCCACACCTTGCGCAAAATTCCACAATCACAGTTTCATCATTCACCACCTCACCATATACGCAGATATTGCCACACAATGCAATACAACCTCTTTCACATCACAGCAAACAACAAAGCTTGCACCAACAGAATTCCTTATATCCTTGTGAACGATTCATTACGCTTTTCACGCAGGCCTTCTACCTCCATTAGCTTATATGATCCTAAAGTGTTTGAACACGATAACCAATTACGAGAAAGAAGTGTACAGAATATTAAATTCAGACATTAAACATCCTAGTGAGGAGAAACGCATCTTATACCAGGAGGCCATACAAAAATTGATTATTTTAGATCTTAAAGACATTGATTTCATGATCACTACGTATCCCGCTAACCGATAATGTAGATATTCCTAATAAATTAAAACATAATTAAAAATAAGAAGAAAGAATAATTTAAACATAATGCCAGAGTGAGAGCTTCACCTATTATAGTCCCTTAAGTTCCAAGAAATTACTTTATATAATTATTTTTAAAAAGGAAACCAAATAACTTTGATATGAAGCCAGGCGAACAGGGCCAGATCCCTTCACTTCCGTAATGATGAAATGAAATAGGTTTTTTAAAGATCAAATATTGTGGGAAATTGATAGGACTGAAACTCTCTCACGTAACTGGAAAGATAAGGTCCCCTGTAAAAGGATGGACATGATGATACAAACAAGGAACTTCACAGACTATTATTCCAGGAAATGTTTAATCTAATACAACGCGATTAGCAGACTTAGATAATATTCCCGTTACGCCAAGACCTGATTCAAGTCCATCAGGCACTTCTTACGCATCAGATAAATTTAAACGTGTTACCAGAGAACGAAGAGGACGAACAAGAAAAGCACCTTATAATAAACATAGGTGGATTAAATCGTAATTATGTATTATCATATATTATTTTAGTTGTTGTTTTAAGGTTGTCTATATAAATAAATTATTTATTTTTAAACCTTTTCTTTATTCTCTGGCAAGTGTACTATATATATTATATTATATAATATCATATATAACGCTTACACGTTTTTGTCAGTATAGACAACCAACGGCTACTACACGCGGTTAAATGTTGTTCAGGTTAGAAACCTATGGAGTGTAAGCCGCCAACGTGAGAATGTTAGACGGTTCTTGATAAAGTTAATTATCAATCCGATGGAGACCATAAATAGTTTGAGGGGGGCGAACAAGGGATTCACCTTTCAGAGGGTTTTGCTTTTATTTAAAGTATCCATAATAATGAGAAAAAAGAGTTATAAGTTTTAAAAGCAATTTGGAGGCTCGTCGGTGAAGAGGGGGGCCAAAACACGTGCAGAATACACTGTGTCAGAGACCGCAATACTCTACATAAAACCTGTAAGTGACAAAAAAAAAATTTCCTCACGGACGTAACCATGGAAAACCAAATCTCCGCAGCCGAATAGCATCATATGCAGTTATAGATTTAATTCGGGAAATGAATTAAAATACAGGTCTTATAATGGAAGCGTTCAAATTAAATACTTTTTACAATTGACGTTTATTGATATACTCTTGGGATACTTGTGGGCTGATGAGGCCGAATATTAAAAAGATAAAAGAATCAGCTTACAGTTGGCCGAAGCCTTGTACCGAAATTATAAGAGGAACGAACCAACACGAACGGCGAGAACACCTACAATCCCATTTTTGGACATATTCAGGAGCCGAATGAGAATTCCAAGGCGTCGAGAAGTTTCAGGAGATGCTCTGGGGAGTCAGAGCTCATATCTGTATGGTATTGGTATAATCTATTACAATACAATTTATCCAGTTTAAACCAAAGCTGCGGCACAATAGTTGGAAGAGTCCAGCCGACTCACGCCCCGTACCCGCGTACTATTAAAGAGACGCTGAATAGGTGTATTTTTACTTAAATGAATACTTTTAAATATATTGATATACTGGACGATCATCTGTTATTCATATAAAAAACAGGTCCTCCTTACCAATTAGAAGTTATTAAAACAACACCTTTAGAAAGCAAAATACGAGATGTCATACCTCGCCCCCATAGGGCTCCAGAAAAAAAGAAAACAAAATTAAAAAGCATAATTCAAGGAAATAAAGTGTGAATGGACTAATGAAGAGTTATCTCGATATCAGAAAGAAAACGGTTTAGAAAGGATATGAATCCCGGATTTTGGGAACTACGCAATTTTTTAAAAAAGTCTCACAATATCCAAAACCATTCAGATCGTATAGTTTTTAAATTATATTATCTGAAAGATTTTTAAATGTTCGTGAAAAGATAAAAGGGGCGACGTGTTTATCAAAAGGAAATACAAAAACAGTAAAGGTTCAAATCCTGTAAACTCATGAAAATAAATTGAAAAAAAATATTAAGCTACGAGACGAGAGGTAAAGGAAAAAAATAAGCAGTTACTTGTGAAATGGAGGGGATATCCTGCCAAGTTTAATACTTATATAAAAGCAAGTGAAGTTAAGAATCATTAATCAGTTGTCATTATAATCATGGAGAGTGTAGATCACTTTTATATAACTCTGCCTTCTTCAGCCTCCTGGGATTTACATCCACTCCGCCCTGATAATAAACTTCTCGGATTTTTAAAACTGTCGCTAATGAATTCCTGTACGAACTTGAAAGAGAGGCATACGAAGTAAGGATTTATGTTGAAATGAAATATTAATACGATATACATAAAATCTTACCTCACAAACTATTCGGATGGGGGTGTACAGAAAGTTGTTAGAATGTGGTGAAACTATATTACAACTGGAAGATACTCGTTATCTGAAAAGGACTACAATTGCCAAAAAAAGATGATACGACAACATTTGCTACCAAAAGAATACTTCTTTGAAGAATTTACTTTGCGGAGGTCATATTTTAAATCGGTGCTGCCTGCTATTTTTAGTCATTTAAACGTTTCTCTTTGATATGAGTATTATGTGTAAGGACATGGTATACAACTGAAATGCGTACTTATGAAGATAAAGTAATAATATCTTTAAGTTCAAAGGTAAATGTAAACCTACGAGACCGGGACATGTTTTTTCTCGAACGAACCATGGCAGCGTAAACATATTCGTAGACGTGATGCTGAGTTGGATATACTTCATGATATCCCTACTATGTTGAAGAGGGTTATACTATCTGTGGAGAATAACCGCATGACTCCACATGAACTAAAAGATGAAGCAGATCGAGTACTGCATTATACATGTACCCCATCCGAGATGCTCAATCATCCAGGAATGGCTTATGTATATACAAATAAATTGATCATCAATATGTGGGTAATACTAAAGCTCCTTTATTTAAGAGTAGTATATTTTCCCAAAGAGAGTAAAGTTATAACATTCCCTAATGTTCATTATCTACCTCTGAATAGATCAAATTTTGACTCTGTACGAGTGCATATAAAAGATGTAGAAGGAAATCCTTTCCCCTTTACATACGGCGCATTGTTATGCAAAGTTCATATTAGAAAGAAGCAGATGCAGTAATTACAGCATAATGGTATATATAAGAGGTGTAGTCAGATATATTTTTCATTCATTAACATACTCCCACAGTGTAAAGATAGTATAAGAAAGATACCCCTGTAATAATGGACGAAGAAAGGGTTTCAGGGGAACAAAAATGCAGAGAGGGTATGGCCTTGGTGGATTTTTTTTGCCAAGCTATGGAGAAGTGCAAGGCCTCTGCTCAGGAAAGGCGGGAATATATAGGTAAAAAAAGCTATAAGAACAGGTTTGCATACTATTCAAGATATTGCTGCAGGAAATAATTCTCGTACAGCATTAAAAAGACGTATAGCCGATGTTTCAGATGAAATGTTGGATGATGTTAAGCGTAAAATAAGACGTAAAATGTCAGGACAGGTCGAGGGATCAAGAAGATTGTCATAAAGAAAAAGACTAAACGGAAAAAACCTCTAAAGAAAAAATGTATTGATGTATTTGCTATTTAATTACTAACTGATAACTTTTATACGATGTGTGTATATAAGTAAGGTTTTTCATGAAAATGTTCATTATACGTCCAGAGTTCGCACATGCAGATGCATTTCCTTCATCTTTCTAGTCCTGACTGCTGCAAGAGTGAATTGGATCTCTTCTCAATGAACCCTACACAGATTAGCGTAAGCGACTCCAACTTTATCAGTATTAATCCTCTGCATTCAATTACCAATACAGATGTTCCTCTAGAGTTCAATATTCCAGGCACTTCTGATTCAATACCTAGACCCCTCTAATGTGTTTTTATATGTAAAAACGAAATTGACAAAACCTGATGGTACAGATCTTTCTACGGGTGATGACCATATAGTATATACAGAATCAAATTTCCTGTATACTTGTTTTAACCAGATTGAAGTCTATCTTAACGGAACTTCACTAGGTGCATCAGCGGCTAATTATCCTTATAGAAGCTATATAGAACATTTGTTAAATTATCAGACGGTGTTTGAAAACTTTTTCCCATTCTTTTTTCCAAAACCTGATCCGGGCTCAGGAAATTTAGAGTTTCTCTAAAATTAAGCTGCACATATAGATAAAGCAGCTAAAGTCATAAATAATACTTATGAATTTACGGTCGATAAAATGGGGAAATTTTCTTTCAAGAAAGACTCATTTTACCATCCGGAAAATCTAGAATCAATTTTATCCACGGTTCAAATCCTTAAATTTGCTCTTAAAATAAAAAGTAAACCTGCTGTTACAGCTGTATGTCCAGAACCTGTTTTCAAACTGTTGGAGGCTTATCTCTTATGTCAGAAAAGTGAAATTATCACCACAGCGTCATTTGGAAATTGAAAATTCGCTTTTGAACACTACAGCAAAGTACCCTATTAAGAGAGTTGAAACCAAGATATTTAATTTCACTCAAGGGTTATCGAGTATCAATATCCCTAACATTGTGAACGGAAATTTACCACAGAAAGTAATAATAGGAATTGTGGAACATGAAGCCTACTCCGGGAATTATAAAAAGTCACCCTATAAATTCACACCTTTCGGCCTTAGAGGTATCAGTTTACATGTGAATGGACTGCCTCACGGACGTGATTATGAAATGTTATACAACGGAGACCTATCTCTCTGTACTCGACCTTTTTACGATTTAATAGCCAATTCTGTATCATGTAATGATAGCGGGACAGGTTTAAATCTTGAAGAATACGCAAAGAATAGTAATTTATACGCCTATGATCTTACTGCAGACCTTTCAGCTTGTAACGCCTATCATGTTAAACATTTAGAAAGGGTACCCTAGGGACTAAATCTTCTTTGGATCATTTCTACAATCACCCCATCACTGTAGTGGTTCTATCTGAGCATCCTCAACTCATTGAAATTGAAAAAGTACGCAACGTACTTTTGAATTATTAAAGAGAATGAAGCGGAAATAAAACGGTATGTTTTAAAAATTGAACCTTCGCTTTTAGGCGTGTTTGCTATAACGAAATAAACTCTGTAAAGTTGGAGAAGGATACCTGTTTCATATTCAATACATTGCCTCGTCACATCACCTCAACAGGACATTGGATTTCCGTTTATAGAGCAAAAAACGATGCTGTTCACATAATTGATTCTTTGAACTTACAATTTATATTGAATAATCATTATATTACCTTATTTTTAAAATATAATAATGTAAGCTGTGTAAAAACTATGTCTTACCCTGTTCAACCCTTATATTCCAATTTATGTGGAGTCTATTGTATTTATTTCATTATATGTTTTTTAAATAATGTATGTTTTAATAAACTTGTAAATATATTTGATGCTAAAAATTTGTATGTCAATGATTTTATAGTTTCTGATTATGTAATAAATGCTTTAAAATGAAAAAACGCGATTTTACTTCCCTTAAAACTCATATATATAAAAAGGTTTTAATAAAATTTCGTACAAAATTATGCTAAAAATTTGTATGTCAATGATTTTATAGTTTCTGATTATGTAATAAATGCTTTAAAATGAAAAAACGCGATTTTACTTCCCTTAAAACTCATATATATAAAAAGGTTTTAATAAAATTTCGTACAATTTTATTAAAATAAAATAAAAAAGTATTAAAACAAAAATAAAAATAGAAATAATAAATAAAAAGTATTAAAACAAAAATAAAAAATATAAAAGAAAACATAATGTTAATAAATATATGAGTTAAAACAGTAAAGCAGAAAGTTAAAGCAGTAAAGCAGAAAGTTAAAGCAGTAAAGCAGAAAGTTAAAGCAGTAAAACATGAGTTAAAACAGTTAAAACATGAAGTTTAAACAGTAAAGCAGGTAAAACCCCAAAAGCATACTTAATCCCCTAGGTAACACCTCTATTGATTCTACTGATTTACTGCTTTAAGGTATGTAAAGTATATGAGTTAAAGCAGTAAAGCAGAGAGTTAAAGCAGTAAAGCAGAGAGTTAAAGCAGTAAAGCAGAGAGTTAAAGCAGTAAAGC
>JABUQX010090625.1:5000-27500 GCA_015478945.1 Trachelipus rathkii | reverse complement strand
GATTCGGGAGATGAAGGAACCAGTTGTAGTTGCTATGAAGGAATGAATTTCGTTTCTTTAGGACTCTTAAAAAGGAGGGACTCTGTGGTTCAAGATTTCCAGACTAAAAGACCTCAGGGATCCACGAACCAATTGTAGTTGCTATGGATGAGGGGGCGAAACAGTTTTATAGCTACAAAAGCACAAGAGCCCTGGAGTTGAGTATTTTATGACTACAACATTACAAAGGCCCTGCAAGTTTCAGGGAAAGAGTGATCCAAGTTTATACGGATCAGTCGTAGCTGCTATATATGAGTAAACCAGAGGCATATAGGATTCCGAAAGCACAGAGTTTCTACAGTGATTTATGGCTACAAGAGTTCAGGGGCTCTGGCGTTCGGGGATCCAGGCCTTTAGGATACTAGAAGCACATAGTTATGGAATTCAGAGCATCACAATTATAGGATGTCAGGAGACCTTTGGTTCAGGGATCCAGGATTCAATATTACAGGGACCCGTCGTAGTTTATATAAATTAGTAGATTATGAAGGGTTTTAGCAACAGATGCCCATTTATAAGCCCGGGGTTTCACGTATCTTAAGGGTGACAATTCACCAAAATCGCTGCTTTATTTTAAATTCCAATTCTTTCTTAATTCATGGGAACAGAAATGAAAGAGCTATTGTATTAAGCAATCGATTGGAGACCTTTAATAACTGTTAAATCTTTATTTCTTTTCTTATGTCGAAATCAGTTATTGACACTATAAAATAAATATAAAAAGAATATATATTAATTATTTTCCTTATTATTTTTCGAAGAGGCGATATTTGATAACTATCTGAACGTTCATTGAAACCTACCCATTAACCCTCCTTCGAGAGAAGCTTAGGGACCTTCATCAACGAAATGGGTTTCGTACTTTAGTCTTAAGTGGTGATTGTTATACGCAGTATAGTATTCCTGCGGATTCATTTAATTACATATGCTAGAATATACACCTAATAAGCAGCATTTTAGTGAAGGTGGTATCAAATTGATCAGGGTCTTTGGTTTTTGAGTATATGTATAGATTTTTATCTTTCGTGCAGATTTGATCTATGTAATTTTTTATTTCTATTACACTCACCTATTCATCTCAAAATTTTAATATTATGATGTGACTCATAACGGACATCCACCGGGAAGCCTCTCAGTACGAGAGTGAAGTAGTAGAAGTTATATTCTATCACCCTCACGTTTACGGCACTCATACTAGGTCTACTTTTGCTGGGTTCTACCTACCTACCAGAAGACACAGAGATCATACACTCATATACTATACTATATCAAAATTTGCCCCAGTACAGACCCTAAGGCACCTCACTCAAGATATAATCACATATAATTGGTAACTTTAAAATAAATTTTTTATATTTCACTCATGACTATATCTCACTACTCGAGCTCGCGGCTACCGGCTTACTCAGAGCCTACCGGCTTCACGGATTCCGTAAATATATCTATATATATAATAATTACACTACTACATAATCATAAATATATTTATACTAATACTTTTACATACTATTGGAGATAATTATCCCTTGGTGTAAAAATTTTTATTTTTTAGTGTAATTCAATGGAATAATAGGCAAACAGTATTTATTCCTCTTAAGGTATATTGTCGCAGAGTAATACAAGTAGAATTATAATTCTTCATGAATTCACACTTAAAAAATATAAAAATATTTACGAGCCAAGGGACTGATATATTTCCATACAATGTGTATAATCATGACGATGGTAAAATATGGTTTCATAACTATATTATATAACTATATATACTTATATTTTATATATAAGTATATCTATATATCTATATTATATATATATATTATATATATATATATTATATATTATATTTATAGCTATATATATAAATATAACTAGTATATATATATATATATATATATATATATATATTTTAAGAAAAATATATCGTTACGAATTCACCCGAGATTGGAGAGGGAGGGGGACGGCTAATCGAAAGAAGTTGGATATAAGCTAAGATTCTCTTTCTATTTTTTTCGTGAGAAAAGGACGTGACTGCATTCGCTGCCGCAAAAGTCACGAAGCTTGTGTAGTTAGGATTAATTTCAAGCCGGCTCCCTTTCAATCTATACTCAACATATCAGCAATATTGGAATTTTATAGTGGCTTTTATTACAGCTACTTTACCTATTTGATATGGGAATATGGTATGAAATTCAAAATGGAAAATGCAACGTGCAAGATCGAAGTTTCATTGATGACAAGATCTCCTAATCACACCCAGAACTAACATTTACACAGGAGGTGAAGAGGCAACCGCTTTCCGAACCCCATAGAAAGGACCAATTTCTAATTCAGCGCAAGAAACTCTGCAAGATTTATGAAAAGGTTAGTTGTCACTCTTCCCTCTCATTTTTAGTCTCGGGTGATTTTATATAACTATTAATTTATTAAACTATTAATTTATATTAATTATAATATCTATTTATAATAAATTTAATCAATTAAATTTATCTATTAAGTTAAATACTAGAGCTAAATTA
The DNA here is from genome assembly GCA_015478945.1 of Trachelipus rathkii. NCBI lineage: Eukaryota > Metazoa > Arthropoda > Malacostraca > Isopoda > Trachelipodidae > Trachelipus > Trachelipus rathkii. The sequence goes on along the minus strand of JABUQX010090625.1, from coordinate 24,945 downwards.
CTTTTATTACAATAATAATTAGTAATTATCATTATTTAATTTAAATTGCTATGCATTACTATGATAATTATCGAAAAGGCTTGCGATAGTTGGTTATAATAGTTTGCACCTTGTTGCAGATGAGAAAGTCCCACGTGACTTCATATTCGTTCTACGCTTGGAAATATATAAAAGGAACAAGGCGTTGGCTTCAAATTCTCTTTCCATGTGAAGAATCGTATACATTTGTTTCTATAATCTAAATTCATTTTTTAATGAAGAAACCATTAGTGATATGTCCTGAATGCGGTTCCTCACAAAAATTTGCTTGTTCTTTTGTCCTTTGTTCAGAATCCATTGCAATGTTATTTGCGAATCAGAAAAAATATTGACGGTCTGAAACTGAACATCAGGAAAACTTTTCAAAACTGAAGGCAAACATTTTAATGCAAGAAAAACCGACATCAGTTCTAAACAAGGCAATGTTCTTCCTTTCAGAGGAGCAACTTTACCTTTAGCCCATAAAATCTGAGGATCTTTCAAGCTTGAAGAAATATATACCACAAACCCATAGCACTGTGTGCTAGCGTCACAAAAAATATTCAAAGACAAGTTTTCATCAGATGACTCAAAACATGATCTTGGAAACGTTATTTCATTAAGGCCAGACAGATCCTTTCGAAGCTTTTCCCAGGATTTTTATTTCGGGGTCCACTTCATCATCCCATTTCATTTCTTTTTCCCATGTCTTCTTCATGAGAAGACGTCCACGAATAGAAACTGGAATAAATAATGCAAGAGGGTCAAACAATTTTGACACCTCAGAAAGTAGTTGCCTTTTGGAAGTAATGGACTGAAGTGATACTTCACTCAACTTGAGAATGTCCTGTTGAGGATCATACAGATAACCTAATACTCTTTCCTCGGCGCACTGATGAGCAGAGAGTTTTCCTTCACTTTCAAATAAAGCCCTGAGCTCGGGGTTATTAGTGTTCCACGAAGAAAGGTCAAAGCCACCCTCTTTCATACGAGAGATGGCCTGGAAAGAAATGTTTTTAAGTACGTCCTCAGAAGAATGTGTAAAGCAGAAATTGTCAACATATAGATTATTCTTCAGGAGAAATGAACAAAGATCAGAAGTATACTGATCAGCATGATGACGAATGACTGCATTTAAGACGAAAGGACTTACTGCTAATCCAAATATGATGGTAGTATAACGATAAGCCACAATCTTACCATTTTCTTCCCATAGAAAACAAAATCTATTTTTGTCCTCCTCCAGTTTGAGACGTATCTGCAGGAAAGCTTTGGAAATATCTGCCAATACAACATATTTGTTGGTTCTAAAAGAAATGAGAAGGCGGAAGAGAGAATTCAAAAGATCGACTCCATGATATGAGGCTTGATTTAAAGATGGAGACCCACCCACTCTTAAACTACAGTTGAAGACTGGGCGCAGTTTTGTTGTAACTTGCTCAGCAGTCTTTATTACAGGGCGGTGGGGTATGAACTTGAAGTTATTATAGTTTTGAGGTGATACTTGAATGGGCTCAATTATTCCCTCCCTCTGGTACTGTTTGAAAACATCCCCATATGCAGAAGAGAGACCCTGTCTTTCCAGACGTTTTTTTAACTCCACGCAATGTAGCTAAAGCTACATGATAATTAGAAGGCACTTCATTGAGAATATTTTCATACCAGGGCAACTCTACATGATATTTTCCATCTCTAAACTCGATTGTCTGATAGAATTTTTGAATGAACACTTCGTCGATAGAGCCCTGATCTGCTGTTTCATTTATACCTAATGATTCGAGGCTGTAGATGTTTTCTAGGCCCAAATCGACATCTACATGATTATGTGTATGCAGAAGAGGGTCAAAATAAGATGCAGAAGGATCGATGATGGTGTTCACTAAGCTTTCGGGAACCTTTGCTGTTGTCAGTTTAGAAATGGACGAAGTAAGTGTTCTACTATCCTCCTGTCACGATCTCCCTTGAGGAGAGGTTTCAAAATCAGATTGCTCCTCTCCATAAATAACCAATCTCTGTGAGGGGGTCAAAAACGATTTGGCTGGGCCAAATGGAACAAACCCATGGCAGGTTTCAATGGCTCTACCTTTCAAGCACTCTATGATTTTGAAGTGCTTCATTGAAGAGATGACATCAATTCCAATCAAACCATCCACATTTGAAACGCTACTTCCGTGTTTACCTACATAAAAACGGTCTGCAACATTATATCCGCTATATGAAACATTATTGATAGCACCCATGAGTCCCTTCACTGTGAAGCTAACATCAAGACTAGGATCTATTAAAACTGATTTTTTTATGAAATTTGAACAACAGATGTTCATATCGAGGTTGACTGTACGAAATGACCTAACCTGCTCTCCCAAAAATGTCTTAATGGAACTGGTGTGCACAGGCAGAGAATCCACATCTATTTCCAATTTATTTAAAATACAGCTATTGAAAAAACTTAGCTGCGAACCAAAATCCAATATCACTCTTGCAGTTACAATTTTATTCCCTCTTTTTATTTTAAGGGATATTGTGGGAAGAATTTGGCCAGATGAAGTGTTACCTGTATTTATACAGATATTGCTTGAACCAGCATCTTCATCATCAAGAACTTGAGGCGCTGAAGAAGTAGATGGCTGACTTGTGGAGACATCTGCACGATCTCTTTTTGCTTTATTTTTTGCATTTGAAGAACAAAGAGGAGTTATGTGAGCACCACTCTTGCATGTGCCACAAGGACGACTAAGGCCAAATCTTTTTGCAGGGCATTTGGAAGATACATGTTTCTTGCTGGAACAGCTTGCACACATTCCCAGTTCTATGCAGCGCTCCCTTCGTAAGCTACCTGTTGGATAAACTTCACAACTACTCATCGGGTGTTTTCCATTACAAAGTTTGCATTCCATAAATGATGAAGTAGAAGAAGGAACACCACCTCCTGAAGAAGTGGAAGCAGAAGAATCTTTTGGAATAGTAACTTTAGACTCTTTAGACTTTTTTACACTTGTAGTGTTGAAGGAAGAAGTTCTTCTCTCTTTATATGAAGACTTCTGTTGTGAAAGGGCACTTTTATTCTTCTCTTTGGCACCACCAGCAGTTCTATTTCCTGTCCTTTCTAGGGACTTCAAAATGTTCATATAGTTACTCAAAATCAAATTGATGGAAGGATATTCAATCTGGGTTTTTAGTTTGAGTTCACGCAGGAATATAGGAGGAAGCTTGTCAGTAACTAAGTGACTAACAAGACGGTTACCTGCTGTTCCCTCCTCCAGGAAGTCCAAATCGAACTCCTTCAGTTCATGTAAGTTTGCACGAACTTCTGACACAAAGAACCGAGTAGCCTCTAAATTCTTATTATCCAAAACTGGTGCTGAATCAATCTTGTGAAGAATTGTGTCCACTAGAAAAGGCACATCCAGATACACCTCCTACAGGATTTTGATAGCCACAGAATAGTTCTCATCAACATTAGTTAAGTGTTGAACATCCTTCAAAGCAAAATTCTGAAGATGACTTTTTAAATACTGTAGTTTGGCTGCGTCAGAAAGGTCCTTCCTACAGCCGTATACATTTTCAAAGGACAGGAGAAAAGATCTGAACGAATGTTTATCATCTCCACCAGAAAAGTTTTGACACTTAAGAGCTGGAATTTTAAGTTCTTGTTGTGGCTTAAAATTCTTCAATATAGAATGTAATTCTTTTCGTGAGACCGAATCACCCTCCTGCGAAGAAGCGGACTTGTGGGACGAAACGTTGGCAGTCGGTCTGATTCCATGAATTATCCTCTGCAATTGTAGATGATAATGAGAAGATTTTATAACTTCCTCATTTAAGAATGTAGCATCATGTTTCACGAGATCAGACTCGCAGATCTTTGCTTCAATTTCATTATCATACTGTCTCACCTCCTCCAGACGAAGATTTACTTCATCCAAAATAGCTTCTAGCAGGGATGGACTGGAATCTTTAGAAGATTCATCTGAGAAGGGTTTAAGCAAAAGCGTTATTTTGCGCTTTATGATGCCTCTTGAACGTCGCAATGGTTTTACTTTTTCTTCCACAGCCTCTACGAGGCTTTTCCTTTCCTCTCGAGTGATGGATTCCTCTGTAATTCCTATGTCGCTGATGATGGTGTCTTCAAGTGAAGCCAGGATTGCGGAAGCAGAAATAGCGCCTGCTTCAGTCATTTTTTACGACGAATAAGAGGAAAGAAGGAAAAGTATGAATTTATAGAAAAGAGGCAGTAAATAGATAGGAATAGCGCAAAGAGTTTTTACAAACGCAGACCTATTATTTATTTAAAAGCTTGTTTCGTATATAGCACGCAAACACACTGCGTACGCCTTTTCCAAGTTTACAAATCAAATATATACTTACGCATATATTTAGTCCTTAATTTTTTACGAATAAGAGGAAAAAAGGAACAGTGTGAATTTATAGAGAAGAGGAAGTAAATAGTTAGGAATAGCGCAAAGAATTTGTACAAACGCAACCTATTCTATTTTTAAAAAAGCGTGTTTCGTATGTAGCACACACACTCTGCGAACGTCTTTTCCAGGTTTCCAAATATATATTTGTGCATATATTTAGTCGTTATTTTTTTACTTACGAATAAGCGAATAAGAGGAAAAAAGGAAAAGTATGAATTTATCGAAAAGAGGAAGTAAATAGTTAGGAATAGCGCAAAGAATTTTTACAAACGCAAACCTTTAGTAAGAATTTTTATTTACTTCTCACTTCTCCACTTCTCCAAAAGTTTATTAAGAAATTGCAAATCTTGCAAATTGCAATTGCAAATTTTGCTGCTTAATATTTCTAATATTTCTGCTTAATATTTCTAATATTTCTGCTTAATATTTCTAATATTTCTGCTTAATATTTCTAATATTTCTGCTTAAAATAGCTGGAGTTGGTAAAATTAACACCTACCCCAACAATTATTTTAGGAACAAGGCTTCTGCGAATTTTACGAAGTAGACTAAAAATTAGCAAGTTGTCTGTTACTAAAATTTGATTCGAAACCCTATACAAAGAAACGAAATAGCAAATTTCAAAATAAGAACTATGAAATAATATAATCTATCTCTAATAAAGAAACTATAGAACAAAATTCTAAGATGTTAAGAAAAGAAGCTATTTCTAAGATATAGACCATATAAAACAACTTGGAACGATTTTTTAAGATAGAAACGATATAACTAACTTTTAAGATTTATAAGAAAGGGATCGATTTCTAAGATAATCTACCTCTAAGAAAATACCGATTTCTAAGATAGAAACGATAGAACTAACTTTTCACAGAAAAGGAACAATTTCTAAGATATAAAAATCTGTGTTCGATTTTAATATAATTTTTTGTAATTTAACGTCACAATTGAAAATAATTAAATAATTGGCAAAGAGCAAATAACATTGCAATGGATTCTGAACAAAGGACAAAAGTACAAGCAAATTTTTGTGAGGAACCGCATTCAGGACATATCACTAATGGTTTCTTCATTAAAAAATGAATTTTCACTCCATCCAAAATTTTTGTATGTGCGATCGGAAGAAAATCCCGCCGATTTACTTACAAGAGGAATAACCCTCTCTGAATTCAAGAGAAAACTTCAGTTTTGGTCTTCTGGACCGGATTGGCTTGCTTCTGAGTCTTCCTATTGGCCTAGTTTTGAATTAAGAAATTCAGGAATCGATCCAGTGACCCCCGTATTTTCCATAGTTCAGGAAGCCAAAGATCCTCCCGTACTAAATATGTCAAAATTTTCAAGCTTGGGGTCTCTTCTTCGTGTTTGTTCTCTGCTCTTCAGATTTTTGGCTAAAACAAGAGATATTAGCAATAATATCAATTGTGATGAGAAAGCTCTTTTGTATTGCATAAAAATTATGCAACAGGAGTCTTTTGCGAAGGAAATTTCTTTTTTGAAAAGGGCTAAAATTGATCCATCTACGAGTGAGAAACCTCCTGATCTGGTAAACCGATTGAATCTTTTTCTTGATGATAATGGTCTTTTAAGAACCAAGGGTCGTTTGTCACGATCTAATTTCTATGAATTTGAGGTTCTTAACCCTGTGCTGTTGTGTAAAAATCACCATCTTACCACTCTAATAGTGAGAGATGCTCATTTTGCATGCAAGCATTTAGGCATTCAAGCCACACTGACAAGAATCCGCCTTAAAGGATATTGGATAACATCAGCTCGAGGGGCTATAAAAAAAATTCTTTCTGATTGTGTGGTTTGCAAAAAATTTAATACTTTTGCTTTCCAGTATCCTAAGTTTACAAATTTTTCAAAAGCTCAGGTAGATCTTTTCCGTCCATTTAAACATGTAGGAGTAGACTTTACAAAGCACTGGTGGGTTAAGACGAAAGGTTCCAATAAATCTCAAAAAATGTTTCTGATTATATACACTTGTCTCCATATTAGAGCAATATATCTGGATCTAGTACCAGATATGTCATCAAAATCATTTGTCCAATCTTTCCAGCGTTTCATCAATGTTCTTCACATGGAAAGAGAATTTGAAGCCAACGCCTTGTTCCTTTTATATATTTCCAAGCGTAGAACGAATATGAAGTCACGTGGGACTTTCTTCATCTGCAACAAGGGTGCAAACTATTATGCTAAAGTAATTTAGCTGCCTAGTATTTAACTTTTTGGTAAATTTAATGATTAAATTTATTATAAATAGAATATTAATATTAATATTAAATTTAATAGTTTAATAATTAAATAGTTTATATAAAATCAAAACCCCGAGACTAAAAAAATGACGCAGGGAAGAGTGACAACTTAACCTTTACATAAATCTTGCAAGAAGTTTCTTTGGGCGCTGATTCAGAATTGGTTCCTTTCTATGGGGTTCGGAAAGCGGTTGCCTCTTTTCACCTCCTGTGTAAATGGTTATGAGAGAATTGGGTGGTGATATAGGAGGATCTTGATAAAACATCAAATGAAACTTCGAAATCGTTGCCAGCGTTGCAAGTTAGTATCCAATTTGTAGGAATTTCATACCATAGAGAGAGATCGACGCCATAAGTCACAAATAGGAGTAGGAAAGTAGCTAGGTAATAAAAGCCGCTATGAGATGAGAGAAACTGAGTCAGAAAAAATATTGCTAGTATAATGTTGAGTCAAAATAGAATTGAGGGGAGGCGCGAACGCTAGTGAGAGAATATCTATTTTAAGTCTCTCTGTTACATCTTATTATTATCAAGCGATATAAGAGTAAGCTATTTTTGTTCGTTGCCATGCGGCGAATGGTCCTTAGTCTTCTACGTTCTCGTCTGGTGGTCTCTCGAGTCCGCTCCTGCATAAAGATATAGGGATATAGGGTAGGAGATTCTCGCCGTTGTCCAGTTTACATGTGCCGACGCTGTATGGTGCTGTTCGGGATACGCCCGTCCCACTAGCCATGCCGGCCCACTGTCTTCTGCGTTCTTTCCCATATTCTCGGTGCAATCTCCATTTGCGTTCGGATTCGTGTGTAGGTAGCTGTTATTTCTGCTTTGGTGTTTACCTCCGTTGTGTCTCGAGAGCTGTGCTGCATGTGTGTGTGGAGAGAAGAGGTGGGACTTCGGGGATGAGAGTGAACAGACTCGGGTTGGGCTGCTTCACTATCTGTCGTAGGGTTTGGTTATATAATACAGGAAGTTCCAACAAGAGACTGTCACCTTCGGCAATGAGCCAAGAATCATATGTTCATGGTGTGAGGAGCCGAACAAACCCTGGCGGCATGTCTGAGAGCTGGAGACGAGGCTCATCTTTTTCTGTGGATTAGGGCGGGAAGGGCGCCCTGAGTCACTTATATATTGATATTCCGGCATCGGTGTGCAATAAGGTATTTTGCTCATAATTACCAGCAGAAGAGGCTGGAAGAATCATTGTCTTGGAGGGCTGCAGGTGAAGAAGACGCTGATTCTGTGAACTCGGATACTATTATGAGTAGAGACGTTCAAGTGGTTAGAGAAGTATATCTGGGATATATTTCTATATACTTACTTGATACTTCACGTATATTACTAGTAGAGATTTACTAATCAAAACCGATAAGTCGCACTTCCTCACGTTACATCTTCCAGGTAACGTTGTGTGTTAATATTATCTCCTTATTAATAGTACTCAGAAAGGGTTTCTTCTTATATATCGGTAACTTGCTTGACTAGATATAACTACCTACCTCTTATATTACTAGAGATTGTTATCATACTTTGATATTATTGCGCATAATTAGTATTTCTCATGCTAATATCTCTAGACTACGAAGATGCGAGTATTATCATTATACCAATACTGAGCTTCTGTAATTCTTCATAATATTCTTACTCTTGTAAAGATATCTATGCTTGATTAGTGGATCATATAATAAGATCTTTCCTTTATCTAGAGCTATTTACTGTTTGGGTGAGTCACTTCCATATACAGGTTATTCTTTCTGAATCCTACTATTGCCTTATGGCAATTTACATTATACTTGTTCTTTGATGGGGCTTTTAAAAATTATTATTGGGCGTAAAGATTAGGATATCTAACATCTTATATTTGAAGTGTAAGTGATAAGAGATGGCCGGGGAAGGTTGGGTAGCGTTTAGTGATGTCTGAGAGTACAGTAATAAAGTCAAAATACTCTAAAGAAGACCGACCTATAGTCTTGTACAGACAACTTTTGACTATACGTAATAGTCTTTCCCACATGCTCCCGGTCCATGGACTATAAAGAGGAATGCGCTTGTGAGTGATGTGATTTTTTCGCAACAGCTCCCTACCCTCATCAGATACAATAAATGTCTCCATAGCATCTGTTCCTTGCCTGAATGTTCTGGCATTATCACTGTAGACAGTGTCAGGAACACCATGAACATTGATGAAACGCTGGAAAGATTGGACAAATGATTTTGATGACATATCTGGTACTAGATCCAGATATATTGCTCTAATATGGAGACAAGTGTATATAATCAGAAACATTTTTTGAGATTTATTGGAACCTTTCGTCTTAACCCACCAGTGCTTTGTAAAGTCTACTCCTACATGTTTAAATGGACGGAAAAGATCTACCTGAGCTTTTGAAAAATTTGTAAACTTAGGATACTGGAAAGCAAAAGTATTAAATTTTTTGCAAACCACACAATCAGAAAGAATTTTTTTTATAGCCCCTCGAGCTGATGTTATCCAATATCCTTCAAGGCGGATTCTTGTCAGTGTGGCTTGAATGCCTAAATGCTTGCATGCAAAATGAGCATCTCTCACTATTAGAGTGGTAAGATGGTGATTTTTACACAACAGCACAGGGTTAAGAACCTCAAATTCATAGAAATTAGATCGTGACAAACGACCCTTGGTTCTTAAAAGACCATTATCATCAAGAAAAAGATTCAATCGGTTTACCAGATCAGGAGGTTTCTCACTCGTAGATGGATCAATTTTAGCCCTTTTCAAAAAAGAAATTTCCTTCGCAAAAGACTCCTGTTGCATAATTTTTATGCAATTGCTAGAAAGGCTTCTCTACAATTGATATTAATTGCTAATATCTCTTGTTTAGGCCCAAAAATCTTGGAGAGCAGAGAAAACACGAAGAAGAGACCCAAAAGCTTGAATTTGGTGGTTGCGGATAGGGAGGATTTTGGTTTCCTGAATGGAAATGGGTGGTCCCTGGATCGATTCCTGAATTTCTTAATTCAAAACTAGGCCAATAGGAGATCGAAGCAGCCAATCCGGTCCGAGACAAACTGAGAGTTTTTCCTTTGGGAATTGAGAGGGTTATTCCTCTTGGTAAGTTAATGCTGCGGGATTTTTCGATCGACTACTTGTATCTATTCACATTGTGTATCGAATGCGGGTCCAAAAAATTTGCTTTGTAAAAACTTTGTCTTTGTTGATCCATTGGATGTATTTGCTCTTTGCATTTTCAATATTTTTCAATTGTGACGTTTAAATTACAATAATATATTAAATCGAACCAAGATTTTTTATCTTAGAAATTTTCTTTTCTGTGAAGTTTAGTTCTATGTTTTATTTAGAATGTTTTTTTAGAGGTAGATTTTTAGAATGATCCATTTTTGATAATCTTAAAGTGGTATATGTTTATCTTATGGTTGCCATAATTGTTTTTAGTCCTATATCTTAGATGCCTTTTATTCTTCTTGAATTGTTTATAGTTTCAGTTTATTAGGAGATAGCTTAATTATTTTATCTTATTTGGAATTGCCATATTTGATTCGTTCTTTGTATAATGGTTGAATAATTTTTAGTACCGAATCTAATTTGTCTACTTCGAATTAGAGCTTGTTCAAATATTGTTGAGGGTAGGTGTTAATTTACAACAGCTATTTTGAGCCAGAATGAATTTAAGGCAGATATTCGAAATATTACAAATATTAGAAAATATTAACGAAAATAGAAATAAGAGAAATTTTGCATTGCAAAATTTCATTTTAAATCACTTTGAGGAGAAAGTGAGAGTGAGAGTAATAAAATCTTTAACGTTTGGTTTGTAAATTTTTGGCTATTCCAAATTTCTTCCTTTTCGATAATTCATACTTTTTTGCCTTATATTCCTCTTTCGCTTATTCGTATATATATCGATAAATTATCACAGAATATATATTTGGAAACCTGAAAGAGTTCCAGAGTGTGTTGCTACATACAAACACGCTTTTTTAAAATAGAATGTTCGTTTTGTAATTTTTGAGCTATTCTACTAATTTAACTCCTCTTTTAATTCCACCATGTTCTTTTTTTTCTATGCGTAAAAATTAGGGATAATATTCGTAGTCTATATTATTTGGTTCTTGGAAGGCGACGTGTGTTTGCGTGCTAATACGAAACAACTTAATAAATAATAGGTCCTGGCTTTGGTAACTCTTTGCGCTTATCCTTATATTTTACTGCCTTTTTTATAAATATACTTTTCCTTTTTCCTTTACTCGTAAAAAAATGGACTGAAGCAGGCGCCTATTCTCTTCCGACCTGGTTCACTTGAAGACCCATCTCAGCGACATGGAATTTAAGAGAAACCAATCATCGAGAGGAGGAAGCTTAGTAGGGCGTTGGAAGAAAGTACACCATGCGGACGTTAGAGAATCATAAGCGCAAAACGCTTTGCTTAACCTCTCAATGATTTATAAAGAATTCCATCCTATCCTGGCTAAGAAGCTATTTTGAGATAAGTAACATCTTCGTCGGAGGAGGTGGACAGTATGATAATGAATTGAGCAGATTTGCGAAGTCTGATTCGTGAACATATGCTACATCTTAAATGAGGAGTTATAATCTTTCCCATTCATCTAACATTGCAGAGATAATTATGGAATCAGACGGATGCCAACGGTTGCAAATCGTATCTTCGCAGGAGGGTGTTCGGTCCACGAAAGAATACATTCTATATTGAGAATTTAAGCCACAAAGAATTAATTTCAGCTCTTAAGTGTCAAACTTTTTCTGGTAGGAGATGATGATTGTCAGATTTTTCTTCCTGTTTGATGTATAGCTGTAGAGGATCTTTCTACGCAGCCAAACAGTATTGAAAGTACTTCAAAATTATTGTTTGAGATCGTTTCATACATTATAATGTTGAGAGATCTGTGGCTATCAAATCCTGAGGAGGTGTAATGGTGTGCCTTTTCTAGTGAACATTCTTCTACAAGATGATTAGCATTTTGGATAATAAGAATTTAGAGGCTACTCAGTTCTTTGGGTGTCAGAATTGTGCATTACATTGAACAGGATTATTTGGACTTCTGAGGGGGAAACAGAGTACGTTTGCTTTAGTCACTTGGTTCTGACACTCTCCATAAATACTGCGTGATCAAACTAAAACGCCAGATTGAAATATCCTTCATCAATTTTGATTGAGTAATATATGAAATTCTTGAAGTCATAGAAGGACGGAATGATATGCTGGTGGAGCCAGAGAAGAAAAATGCTAATCAAGAAGTCTCATATAAGAGAGAAAACTCTTCTATCAACACTAAATGTAAGTTAAGATAGTTATATTCCCAGAAGATTCTTCTGCTTCCCTTCTTAGAGGTGTGTATTTCCTTCTTCTACTTCATATTTATGGTGCAAACTTTGTAAGGGAAAACAAAACGATGAGTAGTGTGTGAGTTTATCACACGGTAGCTTACGAGGAGCGCTGCATAGATGGGAATGTGGCAAGCTGTTAAGCAGAAACAATTATCTCCAAATGCCGCAAAGATTGGCCTTAGTCGTCTGTGGCACTAATGGAAGGTGTGCACATAATCTCTTTGTTTCATTAATGCATAAAATAAAGAAAGAAGTGGTGCAGAGGTTCCACAAGTCCCATCTCTCTTAGCGCTCAAAATTATTGATATGAAGATGCTGTTGTTATGTTAAACAGGTAACATATTGGCCAATTCTCTATATTTAAGATAAAAGAGGGAAAATTGTACTGCAGAGTGTTGGAATTTTGTCGCAGTTTCATAGCTTGTTTTAATAAGGGATGATGTGGATTCTGCGTGACAATCATAAGACTTTTTGGAGAGCAGGTTAGGTCATATGTACAGTCAACCATCGTATGAACGTTGTTCAAATTCTAAAAATCGTTTTAATGATCTAGTTGATGTTAGTTCACATGAAGGGATCTGGTCTTCCATATATTATTAGCGGATATAATGTGCGACGTTTTTATGTAGTAAACTGGAAGTAGGTTCAATTGTGTGTATTATTGAATTGGTCATGTCTTCAATGAGCACTTCAAATATAGATGGCTGAAAAGGTAGAGCATTGACATGCATGGTTGTTCCTTTGACCACCAATGTTTTGACCGTCACAGAGATGGTTATTTTTGGAGAGGAGCAATCTGATTTTGAAACCTCTCCTCAAGGGAGATCAGAGGATAGTAGAACACTTACTTCGTCCATTTCTAAACTGACAACAGCAAAGGTTCGAAGCTTATGACAATCATCGTCACTATGCTATTAATTTTGACCTCTGCTGCCCTTATCACTAATCATGTAATGGATTTGGTAGAAAACATCTACTGATATTGGTTAAATGAACACAGATAGGCCTAGACAAGTGTTCTTCAAAATTTAATCAACCATGAGTTTAGAGATGAAAAATGTGATCCCTGTTAAATCTCAATGAGTGCCTTTAATTTCAAAATGTGCTTTAGCTACATTGGTGGAGTTAAAACTCTGGAAGAAGGGTCTTATTCTGCATTGGGGAATTTTCAACGAGAGGAGGGGATTTGAAGCCATTTCATCGCTATCAACTCAAACTATAATAATTAAGTCATCAAAACGGCCTGTAACAAGACTGCTGAGCAAGTTAACAAAACTGCGCCAGTCTACTTGTAAATTGGGTGGTTCATTTAATAAGCTCATAATGGTGTTTTGATTCTCTTCGCATTCTCAAATTTTTTTGAACCAAATATAGTATGTATTGGCAATTTTCCAAGCTTTCTGCGAATACGTTTAGGAGGAGAAAAATGTTTTGTTTTCTATGGAAGAATGGTAGATTGGGTTTCGTAAAAAACTAATCATTTGGAATTAGAGTAAGTCTTTGATTTTTAAGATCGTCATTCGTCTCAACGATAGTAACTTCTGCATTTTGTTTCATATTCTCTGAGAAAATCTATCTGTTAGTATTCTGTTCCCCCTTTCGAGGATTACTTTAAAAAAATTTCTTTCCAGGAATCTTCGATGAGGAGGTGTTTTGACTTTCTTCGTGATCGAGTCAGGGCTTTTTGACAAGTGGAGGAATCCTGTCAAGTGCGCCGAGGAGAGTTAGGTATTGTTAATCCTCAAAGGCATTCTAAAGCTGAGTGGTTATTAAGTCCATATTCCAAAGGCAACTACTACTCTGAGGTGTAAAATGTTGATCCATTGCATATTTATTCGAAGTTCATTCCCGTGGAAGTCTTCTCATGGAGACTGGAAAGTGAATGAGGTGATGAGTGCCTAGATAAAAAATCTGGGAAAGTTGAAGATGTAGTGATGAATCGTTTCAATCATGTTGAGTTCTGATGAAATTGTCTTGAATTTATTTCGTGACGCTAGCACACAGTGTAGGGGTTTGTGGTATATTTTTTCAGTTGAAGATCCTAGATTTTATGGCTACGGTAAAGTTCTCCTATGAAGGAAGAAATTGCTTGTTGAATGAATGTCGTTTTTCTTGCATTAAAGTTGCCTTCAGTTTTTGAGTTTCCTGATAGTTCAGATATATCGACGTCATATTCTGATTCGCACTACATCTGGCAATGGAATTCTAAAAGGACAAAGAACAGCCCATTTTTGTGAGGAACCCGATCAGGAATATCATAATGGTTTTCATTAAAAAATGAATTTAGATTATAAACAATGTTACGGTTCTTCACATGGAAGAGAATGAAGCCACGCTTGCCTTTTAATTATCTCAAGCGTAGACGAATTAGATCAGTGGGTCAATTGACAAGTCAACATTAAATCTGCAGTTTCGGATATTATATAGTAGCTAGCATTAATTTTTGATATTACTAATATTATGTAATCAGTAATGTATCAGGTTTTTTAATAGTAATTATTGTTAAATTTATTATAATATTTAATATATATATATAGTTAATAATTAATAGGTTATTAATCCCCGACTAATGAGGGGAAGTGCAACTACCTTTCAAACTATTTGAGAGTTTTGGCGATTAAGAAATTGGTCTTATGGGGTCATGGACAGAGTTGCTTCACTTGTAATGTTTTCTGGTGGAAGGTATGTATCAAGAACTTGATTGCCAGTTGCATTTTCCCATTTGATTTCATACCATTCATTTAAATGAGTAAAGTAGCTGTATAAAAGCCCTATATTTCAATATGCCTTAAAAGGCGATTTAGATGAAAGAGTTTCATATAGAACCACTTTGCTGTACCGCTCGTGATTTGCGGCGCGATGCGTCAGAGTCTTTCAGAAAAATAGAAGATTTAGCTTAATAACCATTTTCGATTAGCGTCCTCCCTAACTCGGGTGAATTCGTACGATAAATTTTTCTTAAAATAATATGTAAATAACAATATTATGTGTATACTTAATAGTAAATCTGTATTTGTTTAAACATATATTTTAATATTTATTATAATCAATATTTATTATTAAATTTATATAATTTATTATTAGTAAATTACGTAGAATTATAAATTAGGAGATATAGTCCCTTGCGTAATTTTTATTTTTAGTGTAATTTCATGAAATTATTAATTTTATTGGAACCTTTTAAGATATAAAGTATTCTGAATTACTAAATAATATTTTACAAAGGACTTTCTAAATTAAATATTATTAATCTATATTATTTTTTATAATTATTATATTATTTTATATATATTATATATATAATTAAATATTATTTTTATATTTTATATCTTTTATATATAATATATATTATAGATTTAGTGTGGTTAGATAATCGATCATGTGCGTTTAATGGAAAGAACATACAGTATTGCAATAACCTTGAAATCCAAACGTGAATACCTCAATGTGGTTTGCCCCAATAATTTAACTGCGAATAACTTAAGCTAGTAAACACTTTCTGTGTGAGTCCCTAATTGAAGGAGGGTTAAGGGGTTCGCGATCCCAGTAGTTATATCTTCGAAATAAAAATTTATTTTCTTTTATATTTTTTTTTAGGAAATTGATTTGACATTGAAGAATAATGAATTTACAGTTATAAGGTCTCAATGATTTGCTTCAGTCTTTCCATTTGCCATTAATAAAGTTGGAATTAAAGCGATTGGTGATGCACCTAGTATGATCCCGGGCATATGGGCTCTGTTACTTATTCTAATTTATATAACACGACGGTTCACTGTAAATTGAATTCTGGATCCTGAAAAAGGTTCTGAATCCTAATTGTGAATGCTGATTCCTAACAGGTGTTTAGTATACTAGCTTGGTCCGACCAGAGCCCTGAATCCTTGTGTATAAATCATGTAGAAACTCTGGCTTCGGAATCATATTGCTTGGTTCTTCATATACAAGCTAGACTGGATTCCGTAAAATGGCACCTTTCGTGAAACTTTGAGGGCTTTGTAATCGTTGTATGTATAAATAATCAACTCCAGGGCCTGGTTTTTGTAGCTATAACTGTTCGCCTCATCACCATAGACTACATTTGGTTCGTGATATGAGGTCTTTTAGTCTGATCTTGATCCACAGGAGTCATTCTTTTTAAGATCACAGAACGTAATTCCGTTTCATTTACACATGGTTTTTCCCGAATGTGATCGAACTTTTAACTATGCTCTATTTTAAGTTACCAGTAAAGTCAGGGGAATATAAGTTTTTATATTCCCAATACTTTGGCCTTTGACACTTTAAACGTTGGTGCATCGAGCATGTCAACTTTTAATTTAGCTCTGACTTGGTTTTTCTTACTTCTGATGGAAATGCAGATCCTCTGCTGATAATGATGAATATAATATATATTATATATATATTATATATTATATATTAATGTATAAGTATTTGTGTTATATGTAAATGATAAATAAAATTATATATTAGTTAATTATTATTAACTTTTTCATATGCAACAAAATTATTAGTTTTAACTTTTATATTTGAAATATTATATTTATAACTATTAATTACATATAGACTATAACATATATACATTGAATAATAATAGTATTATATACTTTATTTATGTAATACAGATATATATTTTTGTAATATATAATATATATTATTACATATATTATATATATATAATATATATATAATATATATATATATATTTTATTAATCTATAAACAAAATATATATAATATATAATATAATATATATAATATATATATATAATGATATAATGATAAAATTATATTATAAAATTATATATATTTATATATATATATATATATTATATATATTTAATAATATATATATAATGATTTTATATAATGGATGTCAAAGGTCTTTAGACAATGTATTCATTATGTCGCATTGAGAGTTTTCGCGAAAGGTAAACAACTGCCTCGAGGCTCGCAGATTTTATAATATTCGATTAATTATACAATTATTAGTTAAATATTGTTTAGATGGATGAAGGACCCCGGAGCACTCAGAGAGGGAGGAATCAAGTTATCATATATCGTTATAATATATACTATTGATAAATATATATAATATTCGATATTAAGTATAGATATAATAATATAATAATATGATATATCATATATATAAATATATTATTATAATATATATAATATAAATGAATAAGATATATACTGTTTATGTATATATTAAAAATATTTCACATTAGTTTGTTTGGAGAATCGGTAAATCTATGATGTAGGTAAGTGAAATGGGTAGTATATATATATATATATATATGTAGTATGATATGATGATTATATATAATAATATATAGTGATATATAGTGATAGTATATAATAGTGGAGTAGTGATAGATAGTATGAGTAGTATGTGTAGGGTAGAGTGAGAGTGTAGAGTATAGGATAGAGAGTAAGTAGTAGGTGAGGATGTATAGATAATAGTATATAGTGATATAATACTTATATAGTAGTATATGATATATACCTAGCTATAGTACAGAATACTACTCTACGTATACCGGCGCAACCGGAATATAGTATCATAATCACTACTGATTAGGCGCGTAGTATATATATATAGGCTGACGTAGGGGAATGATAGGGATATGATACTACTATATACTCGGGGCCCGACTATAGTACCGTGAGATCTAGTATAATAGGTGATAGATATATATAGTAGTAGCTGACCTATAGTGAGTATAGTAGGGTTATATTTATACTGAATAGTCAGTCAGTTACTATTAGGCTATATATATAAGTAGGTTAAGGTGTATGAGCGGTTATGATAAGGTATTATGAAGGTTATATAGTAGGGTATATATTAATAATTATATAATATATAATATGATTAGTTAGGCTACTGACTCGTACTACAGGTGAGATATAGTCATAATGGTGATAATGAATTGATATAGATCACGCGGGTAGGGGTATAGATAGTTAGGTGATACGCTAGTATAGTGCTTGGGGCCTATGATGACCATATGAGGTTAGTGATAATAGCTATACGTATACTATATGTGATACTGAGCGCTACTCATGAGCCCTAGTGGGTATATGAGTACTAATGTAATATATATATACGGGGCGGGTAGTGACTATATATAGTGATCAGTGTAGTGATCAGTTAGGTAGGGCTACGCAGTAGCCGGTACATATATATGTAGCGCATAGTACTATAATGACCTCACCCGCTGAGTAGGCGCTTGTAGTGAGGCGAGCTATCGTATCTTATCTAGAGCGTTCATTTTCAAAAAAAAAAAACAATATTGTTAAAAAAAAAAAGAATATTTATAATGTGTAAATATGAGTCTAGAAGGTGATTGGTTGAAGAAATTAATGATGTGTTGTGTAAGGGAGGTGTAGGGATGTGGTGTAGAGTGTTGTTTTGAAATAGTGTTTGGAAATATGGAATGAGTAATGGCGTGCGACAATTCTTGTTTACGTATTAATTTATAGTAGTTACATAAATGGAGAAAAGAGAGAAATTGGGCAGGTAGGAGGAGGGGAGTAAGGGTATTTTTGGTTTTGAGTTTTGGGATATTGAATTGATTGTTAAAGATCGGGGGTATATAGTTAAGTGAAAGTCTTTGTTTAAGCATTATTAGTGTATCTAGGAGGAATTGATTTTTTTCAAGGTGTTTTTATGTGTAGGTTTGATATTGAGTCTGGGATGTTGAAATTTTTAATTTTTGAGGGTTTTTAATTGGAATTATGATACTATTACGCTCTTGTTCGTTGTAAAATGGGGGTGGGAGGCGTGTTGGTATAATTCATGTAGTTTTTATCTTAAGTTCTCTTTTTATTTATACTATTCCATAAGGGGGTAGGTTTTAGGGGGATGATGTTTGAACTTATGTTCCACCTTCTATCTTCTTTCCTTTTCCTCTTTTCTTCACCTTCTCTCCGGCGCCCCTCCGCGCCCCGCGGCGCTGCGGGCCTCCGCCCCTCCTCATCTTTCCGCCCGGTCCTTGGGTCACAAGGCAGGCCTGGGTTCGTGGCTCTGCCACTCTCACGCACAGTTGGTCCTTCGTCGTTTGAGATTTGTTTCCTTTTGTTTTTCCTGATGACTTGTCCTCCGCTTGCGGGTCGTCCTCTCTCTGGTGGGGCTTGCCGTCTTTGCGTCCTCCTGGCTCTTTTGCCGTCGATTTTTTGTTTTCTATTAATTTTCTATAAAATTTAATTTTTTATTTAGGGGGGGCCCGCCTCGGTGTGCCTTATGGACGTGGCGCCGTTATCTCCTGTGCGCGTGGCTAATGCGTTTTTAGGTGTGGGGTTGGTGTTGGCCTCCTACGCCTGTGTCGTGCTGTTGTGCTCGGGCTGGTTGTTTATTGGCTGTTGTTGGTTTCGGTGGTGTTTTCGCTCGTTGGTTCGGTTTTGTTTCAGGTCGGTTGGTTTGTCTCGTTGTTTTGCTTTCGTTCGTTCTTTTTGCTTTTTGCTTTTTGCTTTCTTTTGCCCTTGCCAATTCTTATCAGCAATCTTCCTAATATATTACTTCGCCTTCCTTTTTTTTTTTTTTTCTTTTTTTCCTTCATACTGTTTGCGTGCCTTTGCGTTGTTTCTTCTGCCTTGTCCCGTGCAGCGTTTCTCTTCTCTTCTTTTATTTTACTTCTTCTATTCTCTACTCTTTTTCTTCTTATATTCTATTTCTCTATAATTAATAACTTTTTTTCATCTTGCCGGTTGAAGGCACTTCCGGGGTGGTCTTGGCCTATACTGTGCCTTCTTGCGGTTTTGCCTATTTTCTCATTGCTTTGCGGTTGGAATAGAGCCTAAGGCAGCTTCAAGGCCCTCAATCCCTTACTTCGTTTTAGTTGCTGTTTGGTTTGTTTTTCCTCTACGTTGTTTCTGGATCTGCTGTCCGCGGGTTGGACTTCTTTTTTGCTC
>JABUQX010090624.1:0-12620 GCA_015478945.1 Trachelipus rathkii | reverse complement strand
ATTTCCAGAGTAGTAAAAACAGACTTACCAGAGCAGTCAAAACAGCATTCCCAGAGCAGTCAAACAACATTACCAGAGCAGTCAAAACAGCACTACCAGAGCAGTCAAAACATCATTACCAGAGCAGTCAAAGCAGCATTATCAGACCAGTCAAAACCGCATTCCTAGAGCAGTCAAAACAGCAGTATTAGAACAAACAAAACAGCATTCCCAGAGCAGTCAAAACCGCATTTCCAGAGCAGTCAAAACAGGATTACCTGAGCAGTCAAAACAGCGTTCCCAGAGCATAGTTAAAACAGCAATTCCAGAGCAGTCAAAACAGCATTCCCAGAGCAGTCAAAAGAGCATTCCAAGAGCAGTCCAAAACCGGCATTCCAGATAGTCAAAAGCAGGGCATTACCAGAGCAGTTTAAAACAGCATTCCAAGAGCAGTCAAACAGCACATAAAACAGAGCAGTCCAAACAGCATTACCAGAGCAGTCAAAACAGCATTCCCAGAGCACTCAAAACAGTTTCCCAAGAGCAAATCGAAACCAGCATTCCCCAGAGCAGTCCAAAAAACAGCATTAACCACCAACAGTCAAAACAGCATTCTCAGAGCAGTCAAAACAGAATTCCCGAGAGCAGTCAAAACAACATTCCCAGAGCATCAAAACAGCATTCCCAGAACAGTCAAAACAGCATTAGCAGAGCAGTCAAAACATCATTACCAAGCAGTCAAAACAGCTACCCAGGGCAGTCAAAGCAATCATTACCAGAGCAAGTCAAAATAAGCATTCCCAGAGCAGGCAAAAAAGCTTATAGAGCAGTCCAAACAGAATTCCCAGAGCAGTCAAAACAGCATTTCCAAAGCAGTCAAAACAGCATTCCAAGCAGTGTAAAAGGCATCAACAGACGCGTCTAAAACAGCATTCCCGAGAGCAGTCAAAACAGAATTACCTGAGCAGTCAAAAGCATTCAAAGAGCAGTCAAAACAACCTTCCAGAAGCAACTTAAAACAGCTTTCCCAGAGCTGTCGTCGAAACAGTATTCCCAGTAGCAGTCAAAACAGCAATTACCGAGCACTCAAAGAAGCATTATCCGCAGATCAGCAAAAACAAGCATTACCAGAGCAAGTCAAAATATCATTCCAAGAAGAGTCAACACTGCAATCAAAACAGCATTCCCAGAGCAGTCAAAACAGCATTCCCAGAGCAGTCAAACAGCATTCCAGAGCAGTCAAAACAGCTTTCCCAGAGCAGTCAAAACAGCATTTCCAGAGCAGTCAAAACAGCATTAAACCAGAGCAATCAAAACAGCAATCCCCAAAGCAGTCAAAACAGGATTAGCCTGAGCAGTCAAAACAGCATTTCCAGACAGTCAAAACAGCAATACAAGAGCAGTCAAAAGAAGATTCCAATAGCCATTCAAAACAGCATTCGAAGAGCAGTCAAAAAAGCATTACCAGAGCAGTCAAACAGCATTGCCAGAGCAGTCAAAACAGCATTCACAGAGAAGTAGTAAAAACAGCATTCCTAGAGCAGTCAAAACAGCAATACAAGAGTAGTCAAACAGCATTCCCAGAGCAGTCGAAACATCATTCCCAGAGCACTAAAAACAGCTTTAGAGCAGTCAAAACAGCAATTCCAGAGCAGTCAAAACAGCATTACCAAAAACAGTCAAAACAGCATTCTCAGAGCTGTCAAAACGAATTCCCAGAGCAGTCAAAACAGCATTAACCAAGCAGTCAAAACAGCATACCAGAGCAGTCAAAGCAGCATTACCAGAGCAGTCAAAACAGCAATCCCATAGCTGTCAATCAGCATTCTAGAGCAGTCAAAAAACAGCATTCCAGAGCAATCAAAACAGCATACCCTGAGGCAGTTAAAACAGCATTCCTCAGAGCAGTGAAACAGCAAATTACCGAATAATCAAAACAGCATTCCAGAACAGACAAAACATTATTCCCAGAGCAGTCAAAAGAGCATTCCCAGAGTAGTCAAAACAGCAATACAAAAGTAGCATTCAACAGCATTTCAGAGCAGTCAAAAGCATTTTCAGAGCAGTAAAAACAGCATTTACCAGAGCAGTCAAATACGCATTTCCAGAGCCATGTAAAAAAAGCATTACCGGGCAGTCAACAACAGTGCATTCCCAGAGCAGTCAACAAATCACATTCCAAGAGCAGTCAAAACCGCATTCCCAGAGCAGTCAAAACAACATTCCCAAGGCAGTCAAAACCGATTCAGAGTAGTAAAACGAACTTACCAGAGCATCAAACAGCATTCCAAGAGCAGTTCAAAACAACATTACCAGAGCGAGTCAAAAACAGCCACTAACCAGAGCAGTCAAATTCATTAACGCAGAGCAGTCAAAGCAGCATTATCAGACCAGTCAAAACCGCATTCCTAGGGCATCAAAACAGCAGTCATTAGACAGTCAAAACAGCATTCCGCGAAGCAGTAAAAACAGGCATTCCCAGAGCAGTCAAAACAGCATTACGAGAGCACAGTCAAAACAGCGTTCCCAGAGCAGTAAAATAGCATTCCCATAGAGCAGTCAAAACAACATTCCCAGAGCAGTCAAAAAGAGATCCAAGAGCAGTCCAAAACGGCAAATTCCCAGATTCAGTCAAAGGAGGCCATTCGCAAGAAGCAGTTAAAGACAAAAATTTCTCAGAGCAGTCAAAACAGCATAACCAAAACAGTCAAAACAGCATTCCAAGTGCATCAAAACAGCATTCCCAGAGCAACTAAAAACAGCTTTTCCAGAGCATCGAAACAGCATTCCCAGAGCAGTCAAACAGCATTACCAAAACAACAAAACAGCATTCATCAGAGGGCAGTCAAAACAAATTCCCCAGAGCAGTCAAACAGCGTTCGCCAAGCAGTCAAAACAGCATTCCAAGAGCTGTCAAAAAGCTTTCCCAGAGCAGTCAAACAGCATTCCCAAGAGCAGTCAAAAACAGAATTAAGCGCTGAGCAGTTAAAAAGCATTCCCAGAGGCAGTGAAAACAGTTACCAGAACAGCTCAAAACAAGCATTCCCAGAAAAGCAAAACAGCATTCCAGAGCAGTCAAAAACAGCATTCCCAGAGCAGTAAAAACAGCATTTCCAGAGCAGTCAAAACAGTATCTTTCAGAGCAGTAAAAACAGCATTACCAGAGCAGTCAAAACAGCATAACAGAGCAGTGAAAACAGCATTCCCAGAGCAGTCAAAACAACATTCCCAGAGCAGTTCAAACCAGCATTCCAAGAGGAGTAAAAACAGACTTACGCAAAGCAGTCCAAAACAAGCATTCCAAGAGCGTCAAAACAACATTAGCAAGAGCAGTCAAAAAGCAGCATACAGGCAGTCAAAACATTATTACCAGAGCAGTCAAAGCAGCATTACCAGACCAGTCAAAACCGCATTCCTAGAGCAGTCAAAACAGCAGTACTAGAACAGTCAAAACAGCATTCCCCGAGCAGTAAAAACAGCATTCCCAGAGCAGTCAAAACAGCATTACCTGAGCAGTCAAAACAGCATTCCCAGAGCAGTTAAAACAGCATTCCCAGAGCAGTTAAAACAGCATTCCCAGAGCAGTCAAAAGAGCATTCCAAGAGCAGTCAAAACGGCATTCCCAGATCAGTCAAAACAGCATTACCAGAGCAGTCAAAACAGCATTCCCAGAGCAGTCAAAACAGCATTACCAAAGCAGTCAAAACAGCATTCCCAGAGCAGTCAAAACAGCATCCCCAGAGCAGTCAAAACAGCATTCCTAGAGCAGTCAAAACAGCATTCCAAGAGCAGTCAAAACAGCATTACCAGAGCAGTCAAAACAGCATTACCAGATCAGTCAAAACAGCATTACCAGAGCAATGAAAACAGCATTCCAGAGCAGTCAAAACTAGCAATACAAGAGCGTCAAAAGATTCCAGAGCAGTCAAACAGCAATTTCAGAGCAGTCAAAACAATCATTCCAGAGCATAAAAACAGCTTTCCCAAGAGCTGTCGCAACAGCATTCCAAGAAGCAGTCATACTGTATTCCAAAAACTAATCAAAACAGCATTACCAGAGCAGTCCCAAACGCATTTCCCAAGCAGTCAAAACTGCATTCAGACGCAGTCCAAACAGAATTCCCAGTTTCGTCAAAACAGCATTCCCAAAGCAGTCAAACAGCATTCCCAGTGCAAGCCAAAACAGCAATTTTCCCCGGCAGTCAAAACAGCATTCGGCAGAGTAGTCAAAACAGCATACCCAGAGCAGTCAAAAACAGCATTCCCAGAGAAGTAAAACAGCATTACCAGAACAATCAAAGCAGCAATTCCCAGAGCAGACAAAACAGCATTACTAAAGCTGTCAAAACAGCATTCCCAGAGCAGTCAAAACAGCAATACAAGAGCAGTCAAAAGAAGATTCCCAGAGAGCAAAACACGGCATACCATGCAGTCAAACAGCATTCCAAAGAAGCGTCAAAACAGCAATTTCCAGAGCAGTCAAAACAGAATTCCAAGAACAGTCAAAACAGCATTCCCAAAGCAGAAGAAGAAGAAGAAGAAGAAGAAGAAGAAGAAGAAGAAGAAGAAGAAGAAGAAGAAGAAGAAGAAGAAGAAGAAGAAGAAGAAGAAGAAGAAGAAGAAAAGCAGAAGAAGAAAGAAGAAGAAGAAGAAGAAGTAGAAGAAAGAAGAAGAAGAAAAAAAGAAGAAGAAGAAGAAGAAAAGAAGAGAAGAAGAAGAAGAAGAAGAAGAAGAAGAAGAAAGAAGAAGAAGAGAGAAGAAGAAGAAGAAGAGAAGAAGAGAAGAGAAGAAGACAGAAGAAGAAGAAGAGAAGAAGAAGAAGACGAAGAAAAAGAAGCAGAAGAAGAAGGAGAAGAAAAAAAGAGAAAGAAGAAGAAGAAGAAGAAGAAAAGACGGAAAGAAAATGGCCAGAAGATAACCAGAAGATGGCAGTAGATGGTTAGAAGATGGAAAGATGGAGAGGAGATGGACAGAAGATGGCCAGGAGAATGGCCAGTAGATGGACAGAATATGGAACAGGGGATGGCCAGGAGATAGACATTGATGGCCAGAAAGATGCAGGAGATGGCCAGAAGATTGCCAGGAGATGGCCAGAAGATGACAAGGAGATGACCAGGAGATTGACAGTAGATGGACAGAAGATGGACAGTAGATTGACAGAAGATGACAAGGAGATGGCCAGGAAATGGCTAGGAGATAGCCGAAAGATTGCTAATTATATGGCCAGAGATGTTCAAGTATAATGGCCAGAAGATGGACACATTGACAAAATGGCCAGAAGAATGCCATTGATATGACTAAGAAGATCGCACGTGATTGCCAGGAGAATGACCAGGAGATGACCAGTAGATGACCAGGGAGGTATCCAGGAGATGGCCAAAAGATGGAAAAGAGTTGCCAAATGAATAAGGAAGTTATGTCAAAACAGCATTCCAAGAGCAGTCAAAACAGCATTCGCAGAGCAGTCAAACAGCATTCCCAGAGCAGTCAAAACAGCATTCCCAGAGCAGTCAAAAAGCATTCCCAGAGCAGTCAAAACAGCATTCCAAAAGCAGTCAAAACAGCATTCCCAGAGCAGTCAAAACAGCATTACAAGAGCAGTCAAAACAAAATTCCCAGAGCAGTCGAAACAGCATTACCGAGCAGTCAAAACAGCATTCCCCTAGCAGTAAAAACAACATTCCCAAAGCAGTCAAAACAGCATTACCAGAGGAGTCAAAACAGCATTACCAGAACAGTCAAAACAGCATTCCCAGAGCAGCCAAAACAGCATTACCAAAGCAGTCAAAAAAGCTTTCCCAAAGCAGTCAAAACAGCATTACCAGTGCAGTCAAAACAGCATTCCTTGAGCAGTCAAAACAGCAATCCCAGAGCAGTCAAAACAGCATTCCCAGAGCAGTCAAAACAGCATTATCAGAGCACTCTAAGAAGCATTTCCAGAGCAGGAAAAACAGCATTACCAGAGCAGTCAAAATAGCATTCCCACAATAGTCAACACAGCATTCACAGAGCAGTCAAAACAGCATTTCCAGAGCAGTCAAAACAGCATTCCCAGAGCAATCAAAACAGCATTACTAGTGCAGTAAAAGCAGCATTACCAGAGCAGTCAAAACAGCATTACCAGAGCAGTCAAAACAGCATTCCTAGAGCAGTCAAAACAGCATTCCCAGAGCAGTCAAAACATCATTCCCAGAGCACTTAAAACAGCTTTCCCAGAGCTGTCGAAACAGTATTCCCAGAGCAGTCAAAACAGCATTACCAGAGCACTCAAAGAAGCATTCCCAGATCAGCAAAAACAGCATTACCAGAGCAGTCAAAATATCATTCCCAGAAGAGTCAACACAGCATTCCCTGAGCAGTCAAAACAGCATTTCCAGAGTAGTCAAAAAAGCATTCCCAGAGCAGTCAAAACATCATTACCAGTGCAGTCAAAACAGCATTACCAGAGCAGTCAAAACAGCATAACCAGAGCAGTCAAAACAGCATTCCCAGAGCAGTAAAAACATCAATCTTAGAGCAGTCGAAACATCATTCAAAGAGCACTAAAAACAGCTTTCCATGAGCATTCAAACAGCATTCCCAGAGCACTCAAAACAGCCTTACCAGAGCAGTCAAAAAAGCATTCCTAGAGTAGTCAAAACAGCATTACCAGAGCAGTCAAAACAGCATTCCCAGAGCAGTTAAAGCAGCATTACCACAGCAGTCAAAACAGCTTTCCCAGAGCAGTTAAAACAGCATTTCCAGAGCAGTCAAAACAGTTTTACCAGAGCAATCAAAACAGCATTCCCAAAGCAGTCAAAACAGGATTACCTTTGCAGTCAAAACAGCATTCCCAGAGCAGTCAAAACAGCATTACAAGAGCAGTCAAAAGAAGATTCCCATAGCATTCAAAACAGCATTCGAAGAGCAGTCAAAACAGCATTAGTAGAGCAGTCAAAACAGCATTCCCAGAGCAGTCAAAACAGCATTCACAGAGAAGTCAAAACAGCATTCCTAGAGCAGTCAAAACAGCATTTCCAAAACAGTCAAACAGCTTCCCAGAGCAGTCAAAAAAGCATTATCAGTGCAGTCAAGGTGCATTACCGAACAGTCAAAAACGGCTACCAGACCAGTCAAAACAGATTCCCAGAGCAGTTCAAACAGCATTCCCAGAGCAGTCGGAAACATCATTCACAGGCCACTTAAAAACAAGCTGTTCCAGAGCAGTTCAAATCAGCATTCACAGAGCAGTCAAAAAGAGCATACCAAAACAGTTCAAACAGGCATCTCAGAGCAGATCAAAACGACATTCCCAGAGCAGTCAAAACAGCATTCCCAGAGCAGTCAAAACAGCATTCCCAGAGCAATCAAAACAGCATACCAGAGCAGTCAAAGCAGCATTACCAAGAGCAGTCAAAACAGCAATCCCAGAGCTGTCAAATCAGCATTCCTAGAGCAGTCAACATTTCCAGAGCAGCAAAACAGAATACCTGAACAGTTAAAACAGCATTCCAGAGCAGTGAAAACAAGCATTACCAGAATATCAAAAACATCATTCCAGAACAGAGAAAAACGAGCATCCCAGAGCAGTCAAAACAGCATTCCCAGAGTAGTCAAAACAGCCAAAAAAGCATTCCCACAGCATTTCCAGAGCCAGTCAAAACAGCATTTTCAGAGCAGCTAAAAACAGCATTACAGAGCAGTTCAAAAAGCAGCAATTCCCAGAGCAGTCAAAAACCACATTAACCGAGCAGTACAGAAACAGTATTCCCAGAAGCAGTTAAAACAACATTCCCAGAGCAGTCAAAACCGCATTTCCAGAGTTGTAAAAACAGGCACTACCAGAGCAGTCAAAACAGCAATTCCAGAGCAGTCAAAACATTACCAGAAGCAGTTCAAAAACAGCATCCCAGAGCAGTCAAAACAACTTCATTACCGAGCAGTCAAGCAGGCATTACCAGGACCAGTCAAAACCGCATTTCTATAGCAGTCAAACAGCAGTTGTGGAACAGTCAACAGCATTCCCCGAGCAGTAAAAACAGCATTCCCAAAGCAGTCAAAAAGAGCATTACCTGAGCAGTCAAACAGCGTTCCAGAGCAAGTTAAAAGAAGCTATCCCAGAGCAGTGTAAAAGCATTCCCAGAGCAGTCAAAAGAACGGAATTTTCCAAGGATGTCCAACGGCATTCCAGATCAGTCAAAGCGGGCATACCAGAGCAGTTAAAACACATTCTCAGAGCATCAAAACAGCATAACCAGAACAGTCAAAACAGCATTCCCAGAGGCAGTTAAAACAGCATATCCCAGAGGCCACTAAAAAAAGCTTCCAGAGCAGTGCGAAACAGCACTTCCCAGAGCAGTCAAAACAGCATTACCAAACCAGTCAAAACAGCATTCTCAGAGCAGTCAAACACAGAATTCCTGGAGCAGTCAAAACCAGCATTCCCAGAGCAGTCAAACAGCATTTATAAATGTCAAAAAGGCAATCACAGAGCAGTCAAAACAGCATCCAGATCAGTCAAAACAGAATTACCTGAGCAGTTAAAACAGCATTCCCAGAGGTCAAATCAACATTACCAGAACAGTCAAAACAGCATTCCAGAGCAGTCAAAACAGCTTTCCAAAGCAGTTTCAAAACAGCACTCTAAGAGCAGCAAAAACGGCATTACCAGTGCATCAAAACAGCATTCCCAGAATAGTCAAAACAGAATTACCTGAGCAGTTAAAACAGCATTCCCAGAGCAGTGAAAACAGCATTACCAGAACAGTCAAAACAGCATTCCCAGAACAGACAAAACAGCATTCCCAGAGCAGTCAAAACAGCATTCACAGAGTAGTCTAAACAGCAATACAAGAGCAGTCAAAACAGCATTTCCAGAGCAGTCAAACAGTATCTTCAGAGCAGTAAAAACAGCAATTATCAGAGCAGCTCAATACGCATTTTCCAGAGCAGCTAAAAAACAAGCATTAGGCAGAGCAGTCAAAAAGCATTCCCAGAGCAGTCAAAACAACATTACAGAGCAGTCAAAACAGCATTCCAAGAGCAGTCAAAACAACATTCCCAGAGCAATCAAAACCGCATCTCCAGAGCAGTAAAAACAGACTTACCAAAGCAGTCAAAACAGCATTCCCAGAGCAGTCAAAAAAACATTACCAGAGCAGTCAAAACAGCATTCCCAGAGCAGTCAAAACATCATTACCAGAGCAGGTCAAAGCAGCATTCACCAGGACCAGTCAAAACAGCATCTTCCTAGCAGCAGTCAAAAACCCAAAAAAAAACGTACATAGACAGTCAAACAGCATTCCCGAGCAGATAAAAACAGCATTCCAGAGCAGTCAAAACAGCATTACCTGAGCAGTCAAAACAGCATTCCCAGAGCAGTTAAAACAGCATTACCCGAGCAGTTAAAACAGCATTCCCAGAGCGTCAAAAGAGCATTCCAAGAGCATTCAAAACAGCATTTCCAGAGTCAGGTCAAAAGAAGCAGTTCCAGAGCAGAAAAAACAGCATTAACAGAGCAATCCAAAACAGCATTCACAGAAGGCATCAAAACATCAATTACCAGAACAGTCAAAAACAGCAATTCTAGAAGCAGTCAAAATAACAGCCTTCCCAGAGCAGTCAAACAGCATTCCATAAAGCGGTCAAAACAGCATTCCCAGAGCAGTCAAAAGAGCATCCCCAGAGCAGTCAAAACAGCATTCCTAGAGCAGTCAAAACAGCATTCCAAGAGCAGTCAAAACAGCATTACCAGAGCAGTCAAAACAGCATTACCAGATCAGTCAAAACAGCATTTCCAGAGCAGTCAAAACAGCATTCCCAGAGCAGTCAAAACCGAAATACAAGAGCAGTCAAAAGATTCCCAGAGCAGTCAAAAACAGCATTTCAAGAGCAGTCAAAACATCATTCCAGAACACTAAAAACAGCTTTCCCAGAGCAGTCGAAACAGTATTCCCTGAGCAGTCAAAACAGCATTCCCAGAGCAGTGAAAACAGCATTTCCAAGAGCAGTCAAAACAGCATTCCAAGAGCAGTAAAAACATCATTACCAGAGCAGTCAAAAACAGCATTACCAAGAGCAGTCAAAACAGCATTCCCAGAGCAATCAAAACAGAATTCCCAGAGCAGTCAAAACAGCATTACCAGAGCAGTCAAAACAGCATTCCCAGTGCAGCCAAAACAGCATTCCCAGAGCAGTCAAAACAGCATTCCTAGAGCAGTCAAAACAGCATTCCCAGAGCAGTCAAAACAGCATTACCAGAGCAGTCAAAATAGCATTCCCAGAGCAGTGAAAACAGCATTACCAGAACAATCAAAGCAGCATTCCTAGAGCAGACAAAACAGCATTCCTAGAGCAGTCAAAACAGCATTCCCAGAGCAGTCAAAACAGCAATACAAGATCAGTCAAAAGAAGATTCCCAGAGCAGCAAAAACGGCATTACCAGTGCAGTCAAAACAGCATTCCCAGAGCAGTCAAAACAGCATTCCCAGAGCAGTCCAAACAGAATTCCAAGAGCAGTCAAAACAGCATTCCCAAAGCAGTCAAAACAGCATTCCCAGAGCAGTCAAAACAGCATTCACAGAGTAGTCAAAACAGCAATACAAGAGCAGTCAAAACAGCATTTCCAGAGCAGTCAAAACAGTATCTTCAGAGCAGTAAAACAGCATTCCAGACAGTCAAATACGCAATTTCCAGAGCAGTAAAAACAGCATATAGCAGAGCACTCAAACAGATTCCCAGAGCAGTTTCAAAACAGTATTTCAGAGACAGTAAACATCAGCATTATCAGAGCGTCAAATACGCATTACCAGAGCAGTAAAAACAGCATTACCAGAGCAGTCAAAACAGCATTCCCAGAGCAGTCAAAACAACATTAACAGAGCAGTCAAAACAGCATTCCCACGAGCAGTCAAAACAACATTCCAAGAGAAAACCGCATTTCCAGAGCAGTAAAAACAGACTTACCAAAGCAGTCAAAACAGCATTCAGAGCAGTCAAAACAGCATACCCAGAGCAGTCAAAACAGGGAATTCCCAGAGCAGTCAAAACATCATTACCAGAGCAGTCAAAGCAGCAATTACCAGACCAGTCAAAACAGCATTCCTAGAGCAGTCAAAACAGCGTTCTCAGACAGTCAAAACAGCATTCCCCGAGCAGTAAAACAGCATCCCAAGCAGTCAAAACAGGCATTACCTGAGCAGTCAAACACGCATTCCCAGAGCAGTTAAAAAACAGCATTACCCGAGCAGTTAAAACAGCATTCCCAGAGCAGTCAAAAGAGCATTCCAAGAGCATTCAAACGGCATTTCCAGATCAAGTCAAGAAGCATTCCAGGCAGTAAGAAAACAGCATTAACAGAGCAAATGCAAAACAGCATTCAACAGAGAAGTCAAACATCATTACCAGAACAGATCAAACAGCATTCAGAGCACGTCAAAACAGCCTTCCCGAGCAGTCAAAACAGCATTTCCTGAGCAGTCAAAACAACATTCCCAGAGCAGTCAAAAGAGCAAAATTTCCCCAGAGCAGATCAAAAACAGCATTTCTAGAGCAGTCAAAACAGCATTCAAGAGCAGTCAAAACAGAATACAGAGCAGTCAAAACAGCATTACCATAGCAGTCAAAACAGCATTTCCAGAGCAGTCAAGACAGCATTCCAGAGCAGTCCAAAACCAGATATACAAGCAGTCAAAAGTCCAGAGCATGTCAAAACGCATTCAAAGAGCAGTCAAACATCATTCCAGAGCACTAAAACAGCTTTCCAGAGGCAGTCGAAACAGCATTCCCTGAGCAGTCAAAAACAGCATTTCCAGAGCAGTCAAAAAACAGCATTCTAAGAGCGTCAAACAGCTTCCAGAACAATCAAAACGAGCATTACTAGAGCAGTCAAACAGCATTCCCAGAGCAGTCAAAACTGCATTCCCAGAGCAGACAAAACAGAATTCCCAGAGCAGTCAAAACACAGCATTATCAAAGCAGTCAAAACAGCATTCCCAGTGCAGCAAAACAGCATTTCCCAGAGCAGTCAAAAACAGCTTATTAGAAGTCAAGAGTCCCAGAGCAGTCAAAACGCATTTACCTGAGGCAGTCAAAAATAGGCAATTCCCAGAGAAGTAAAACAGCATTACCAGAAACAATCAAAGCAGCATTCCGTAGAGCAGCACAAGAACAGCATGCTACAGCAGTCAAACAGACATTCCCAGAGCAGTCAAAAACAGCATTACCAGAGCAGTCAAAACAGAAATTCCCAGAGCAGCAAAAACGGCATTACCAGTGCAGTCAAAACAGCGATATCCCAGCAGCAAAACCTGCATTTCCAGAGACAGTCAAACAGAATTCCAAGACAGTCAAAACAAGCATCCCCAAAGCAGTTCAAAACAGCATTTCCCAGAGCAAGTCAAAACAGCATTCACAGAGTAGTCAAAACAGCATACCCAGAGAGCAGTAAAAACAGCATTTCCAGAGCATTCAAAACAGTATCTTCAGAGCAGTAAAAACAGCATCATTATCAGAGCAGTCAAATACGCATTTCCAGAGCAGTAAAAACAGCATTAGCAGAGCATTCAAACAGCATTCCAGAGCAGTCAAAAACGCATTCCCAGAGGCAGTCAAAACTAGCAATTCCAGAGCAGTCAAAACAACATTCCAAGAGCAGTCAAAAC
>JABUQX010090623.1:0-24224 GCA_015478945.1 Trachelipus rathkii | reverse complement strand
TTTAACCGATTTATGGTTTTCCGTCCTAGGAATACTGGGAGACTTGCGCGGTGGCGCTTTACATATCCAAAGCAGTATGGCACCCATCACTGCTCTCCAAGCTCCCGTCCTTTCCTCCTTCTCTTACTTATGTCTAGCTTTCTTCAAATCGTTCAATATCGGCTGTTGTTGATGGGGCGACTCTTCTTCCTTTTCTGTCAATAGTGGTGTTCCTCAGGGTTCTGTATTATCTCTTACTTCATTCCTTCTTTTCATTAATGATCTTCTCACCTGCACATCTAACTCTATCCACCTCATGCCGATGACACTAAACCGCCTCTTCAAAACTGAGTTTTACCTCTGCTCCCTTTACTTTGTAATTGCCTCTGTCTTAATCTTTCCGATTCTATTTTCGCAGATCTGGATAGAATTTCCGGGTGGGGTCGTTCGAACCTTTGTGAATTCAATTCTTAAAAACCCTACTTTCAAATCTCCTCTCTCTAAGACACCTTTCTTAACTTTTCCTATCTCTTTGACGGTTTCGTCTCTCCTGTTGACAATATAAACATCCTTTGGCCTTTAACATAAACAAAAAATGTCTTGAAACCTCAAAGACATCCCAACGGTTGCTAAGGCGGCCTCAAAGAAACTGGAGTTCTGTTAGATCATAGATACCTTTTCCACAGTTGCTTCCAGTTACAAGGGCTCCCCATCCGCCCCTTGTGGAGTACTGCTCTCATATCTGGGGCTCAGGTTTCACCCGGCTTTTGGATAGGGTCGAGTCAAAGGGCAAAAAGACTATAAACTGTCCGTTTCTTTCTAACACTTGACCCCTCTATCTTTATAAGCATGTTGGTGCTTTATCTTTTTCTATAGGTACCGTAGCGGCAAGTGCTCGAGGGAATTTCCACTCGGCGTGCCACCACCTTTAAGACGCCCTCGTAGCACGCGGGGTGCTGTGTCGGGCACATGAGTTTTGTGTTGATATTAGCAACTCAAGACTAGTTCGCCGGGTGGTGCCCTCCTTCTTTCCTGCCACACCTGTTTGGAATTCCTTCCATCTTCTGTGTTTCACCCACTCACACATCTCCCCCTCACTTTACATTTTCTCCTGCTCCAAAGCCTATCTGCGTAATTTATGATAGTTGAAGTTTAGCTATATTTTAACACCCCCTTTCTTGAATAGGGCTTTGCCCGTGAGCGTTGGTGAAAACTGTAAAAAATAAATAAATAAGATGTAAATAAAGAAAGAACATTTAATGGAAGGTAAAGAATTTACTGCCTCTCCGGGATTGAACCACCGCCATGTTGGGTGAATGAGGACAATCATAATATACTTGCATCACTGAGCTTTATATATATATATATATTGGTTATTATTGAAAGAGTATATATATATATATATATATATATATATATTAAGTTATTGTTGTTATATATATAATATGTTATATATGTTATATATATATATATATATATATATATATATATATATATAGATATATATATATATATAAAGTTATATATATATATATATATATATATATATGTATATATATATATATATATATATTGAGAGAGAGAGAGAGAGTGGTGACCCCCTCCAAAATTTCTTACTGATAAGTGAGAGATATATATATGAGAAAGAGAAAGAGAGAATCTGCTTATGCTTCTACAGAATCCCGGGCAGAGCTTTAACAGATCTCTTTTAGAGTTAATTTATAAAACGTCAAAATCAGGGGTGGTGCCAATAAACATCGCTTTTCTTTTTCTTTTTTTTTAAAAAAAGAAGAAGAAAAGGAGTGTTTCATTCATGAAGAAATTTTTAAAGTTTTTGACAGAATCGTTGCAAGATTGCAAGTTTCGATATAGATATGGTGGTAGTAAAGTTATTATATGTGGCATATGTTATAGCGGTATATATATATAAGGTGCGAGATATGTATATATATATAGGCTATATACATATATATATAAGTAGCCTCTATGTTTGCGTAACAGGACCCACCACGGCTCACAAAGTTATTCACACTGGGTTGGAACGATCGTCACCATGGGCGCTCTGGAGCATACATGGTTTCAAACGTCAAAAGTAAAGATTTTCAAATAGGGAATGAATATTCAGTCAATTAAAAATAAACAAAACTAAACAAAAGTACATCCTTGCATTATAAAGTCCTAGTATTACGTAACAAAATCAAATATTATGAAGAATATTCACTTTTGTAGAAACAAGAAAATAGAGTTACTTACTAAAGTGGGAAGATTCGGATAAGATATGCGGAAAATCTTTTTGAAGGTGTTATGGATCGTAAAGTTGGAAAATGACGGCGGCGAATAGAATCCAGCTGGGAACAATCAATTAAAGATATGGTTGAAGGATTACGGGTAAGATCTCTAATACCTCGCAAAATGGGAGGGGGTTCCGCAATATAGGCAGTGACTGTGAGATATTGTGGCGGTGGCCAATACGGAGGCAAGCAAGTCACCGTAAGCGTTTTCGTTAAGGTGGAGAAGACCATCCCCGATGATCGGCTTTATATTTCTAAGTTTCTGCCTCTCTGATCTTTCGCCTCAGCTTCCTTGCCAATAAGAATCGAAAACCTTGTCGACCGGTTGATAGAAGGTAACCTTGTCGAATGGCTGGGAGGTGCCTGGAACAACTCCGAAATGAGGAGGCGCCATTTGGCCTTCCTCTCCTGTCAGCGATTATTGTCAGTTACTCCCTCATGAGAAGCAAACCAACATGGTACTACTTTGTTTCTTGCAAATGGACAGCCTTAAATTTCACGCACAGCAGAGCAACATGCTTCAGGCTTAGAATATATTTTAAGCGCTGGTAAAGCGCGCTGAGTATTGAATAAAGCTCGATATAAGAGTGATCTTGGTTAATTAGAATTTGAGAAAGCGCAATCATTATAAATATTAATTCTGCTGTGAAAAATTGAAGCATGAGGGAGGAGGGTATGGGAATGGTTGCGATCAGAAAGACAGCAGATGCGCACACACTGTTCCCGGTTTAGAGCCATCAGTAAATACTGAGTAAATCCACCGTGACTCGTGGTTTGAGACAGGAATGATGCCTTTAACAAGGCAGCAGAATGGTTTGATTTGGAGAGAGAGGTCATGAGCCAAGTAAATGGTGGGAGCTGGGGAATAACCAAGGTGTATCCTTCATCGTATGAGAAAGGCAGCACCTTTGTAAAGGGATATAAGGAAATTAAGATGTTATAAACTGTGTTTGCAAATGGCCAGTAATTAAGATTCTGAGGCACCTCCTGCAGAATCGGTAACAGACAGATGGTATTAGTTTGGAAAACGAGCCATTAACTTGAAAGTGTTATGATGTATTCTTCTCTCAGTTAGAGAGTGGCATCAACGACGTGGTCAACTCAAGGCTTACCCGGGGACGATCGGAATGCTCCAGTGGAGATACGGGATCGCTTCCTCTTTTTGTATGATCCAACAGATGCAGTAGAGTAGTGGAGGCCTGACCATATACTACAGAGCCATAGTCAAGCAAGCTTCGATCGAACTAGGCGATATATAGACGTAAAAGTGCTTGCGATCGGCGCCCCAAGATTTTGAGGCGAGATGACGTAATAAGTCAAGCGCGCGATGACAAGTTGTTTTCAGGTGTTTATTATGTGGGGCATATGTTGAGTGGCTAGAATGAGTCCTAGGAATTTGACCTGGTGAAGTAACAGGAATAGGCGAACCATATAAGGTTAGGTTCGAAGGAAGAAGGTGGCAAGTTCTTCGATTCCCTTTTTCTAAAAAGGTGCTGGAGGTTTTGGTTGGAGAAAAATGGAAGCCATTTGGAGCTAGCCCATTGTGAAATATTTTCAATAGCGAGTTGAAGTTGCCGTTCGAGAGGAAAAGGTAGCCTGGCACCGGATATGTATAATGCAAGGTCATCTACATAGAGAAAATTGACAGTCGCTGAATAGAGGAAACAATATCATTAAATCCGAGAGCAAATAGTATACTTAAAACACCCCCAACCAGAACGCCTTCATCCAGAGGAAAGTAGTAAAGTGGCGTGACAGATATAGATGAGCACCGAGCCTGATAGATCTGTGTGGCAGAAGGCATTTGATGTAAAAGAGGGAGTTTTATCCGCAAATCCAAAGCAATGCTGAGTTTAAGGAGGAATCAGCTCACGTTAGTCGTAAGCTTTTTCGGTCAAAAAGACCAAGAACCATCCCACCAGTTGAGAAGGCTTCCCGGATGTCATGGTCTAGTTTACCAAGGGGTCCGCAGTCGAACGATTTTTTGAGCGGAAACCAAATTGAAAGTTTGAGAAAGCTTGACGGCTCCAGAACAGGGCGGCGGCCTGAAACCATTTTTCTCCATTAATTTACAGGAGGACAGGTCAGCGAAATTGGTCTTTGGTTACCCGCCAACTTCGGAACTTTTCCAGGTTTGAGAATAGAAATTACAAAAGCTGTAGTCCAAATAGATGGAAAAGAAGATTCGATCCAAATTCTGTTATATGCAACCAGCTAAAAATGCTGACGCCGAAGGATGATATGACGGAGCATGATGTACGAAATCACATCTGCACTAAGAGCTACCGTCTTTGCTATTAGCCAATGCAGTTTGATACTCTGCAAGTGTAAAAAGACGGCTGATAGTATGATCTTCCCCTTTCGCCGTTGAAAGTCTGGCATTGCTGTGTCAGTTCTCAGTTTTTGAAAGGCTTCCAGTGTAGCGGAATGAACTCGAATGCCAGCGCTATAACCAACGCATCCGCTACCACCGCCGGAGCGGAAATCGTATCAGTTATCTCAGGCCCAGGACTGTGAGTGAGTTGTTGGAGCGACGAGATATTTTCGTGTAACTTTCCACACTAAAGGATGGGGAGTTGTGGACTTAACAGTCGATATGTAAGTTCGGAAAAATTGTTTACGCGTTTCGACGATGAATTGTTTGAGATCTCGCTGGGGCTGCTTTAAAAATAATCATGTTTGGGCTGGTGCGGGTCCTTTTGTTGCTCCGTAGAGTTTCTTTCTTCTCGGTTGGCTTGTGCGCACTCTTGGACCATCAATGGGTTGTTGACCCCGCGCCTGAGGAAGACTGTGGATGCAAGCTTCCACTGCAGAGATGACTACTTTCTGGAAGAAGCAAAAGCATCATCAACAGTCGGAAATCAGTATTGAAAGGAGAAAGAAGGATAGCTGTGGCCTGATAAAAGGGAGCCCACTCCGCTCGACATAACGCCAGCTGGAGTTGCTATAACATTGGGCTCGGTACAAGTCACGCACGTTATTAGCAATGATCGCTGCCGAAAAATAATCAAAGGGACCAGGTAAAACGATCCATAAGGTAATGGGAGCAAAGAAAATATCAATACAAGAAGAAGTGTGTATCTTAACGTTCATAGGTAGGGAGTCCTGTGTTAAGGCATCCCAGGGAAAGGGGGTTAGAGATTCATAAGATCTTGACCCTCAGATGAAGTGAAGGGGTATAGGTTGAAGTCACCTATAGTATTAACAATATGACTGCAGCAATTATGGGATGAGAAACCGGGTGCTTTAAAACTATGCTTGAATCGTCTTTTTTTAAATATCTGGATGGCCTAGTGTGGCGACATCCCAGCCGTTGTTAACACTGCGACGGTGTCCAATGTTCAAATCCCGCTGATGGAGAGTTAAATCTCCTGGTGACTCATTCATTTAAAATGAATATATATATGTATAGTATATATAAAGATGTTGAGTATATATATATATATGTTGCTGGTTGGAGCATATATATATATAGTTATATATATATATATATATATATATACATATATATAAGAAGATATATAAGATGATATATTATTATATTATTATTATATATATACTCATATATATATATGAGAGGCTCTTCACAATGGAGCTCATCCCTTACAAATTTAAGAGGTCGACAGTTTAAGAGTGACTCAACCTCAATGAGTACGGTACATAGCTAATCATAAGTGATGAGTGCGGTATTAAGAGTACGCTTAAGAGGAAGTTTTGTTATTCCCATTATTCTCTCATAGAAACCACCACAATGACTACTACGAGATGGATTAAACCTCCAAGTAATGGAAAGTTGAGTTAAAGAATGTGACTGTTTTAAGTAATTAGATAAAGCCTGAAGTAAGTGGCATTATCCGAGTAGATAAATAAATAATATATATATATATATATATATACATATAGTATATATATATATATATATATATATATATATATATATATATATATATATATATATATATATATATATATATATATATATATATTATATATATATATATATATAGTATATATATACATGTGATATATGAGTATATATATATATATATATATATATATATATATATATATATATATATAGCGTATATATATATATATATATATATATATATATATATATATAGCGTCATTGGATGCTCTGAGACAGCCTACTAAATTAATTATTTTGCCACACATATTTTTTTAAACAATAAATTAATATTTAATCAAATTCATATAAATGATTACATTTTATTATGTGTTTTATAATTGAATAATTATTTTCTGTATAGGTTAAGAGCGAAATTTGACTATTGAATCTAGAAATGCATCTTCCTGCTCATCCTCTCTTAAGAAGAAATACGTACCTACTGTCAGACCCACTTGTTGAAAATTTGGAAAGCCTTGGAGGATTTTAATTGAATTAGTAAGGACAGATTAGGTTAGATTAGATTAGGTTTGATAAAGGTAAGCTAAGATAAATTAGGATAGGTTACGTTAAGTTAGGTTAGGTTAGGTTAGATTTGGTTAGGTTTGGTTAGGCAATGGTAGGGTCGGATAAATTAGGATAGGTTAGACTAGGTTAGGTTAGGTTTGATAAAGGTATGCTAGGATAAATTAGGATAGGTTAGGTTAGATTAGGTTAGGTTTGATAAAAGTAGACTAGGATAAATTAGGATAGGTTAGGTTAGGTTAGCGTTTACTAGATTAGGGGAGCTAAGTAAGATCAGGTTAGGTTATTTAAATTAGTTAAGCTTAGATATATTTAGGCAACATTATGTTACGTTGGTTTAAAATTAGTTTACATTAGGTTAGGTAAGGTTAGGTTATTTTAGGTTAGGTTAGGTTAGGTTAGGTTAGGTTAGGTTATGTTAGGTTAGGTTAGGTTAGGTTAGGTTAGGAAAAATACCTTATCATTAATCACATACTGTGCAATGCATTTCAGTGACGGGCCAATCAGGAACATCTGCACAAAAGAGTTGTATATGTCTGTACGATTCTTCGGTCACCACTATTTAGAATTATTGCTTAGAAATTTATCATGCTTAAAACTTGTTATTATAATTTATATCCACATTTAAACTAGAAATCTGGAAATATCTTTCAGTAATTTCAATTTCTTTTGAAATATTACACTCATATTTTGTATATAAATTATATTATATTTAATATAGAATCTTAAAGCTATATAGTCATATTTATTCTATAAGTTTAAGTATTATATTCAAATCTTATATTGAAATCCAAAATTTTTTCTCTATTTTATCTAGAAAAGAATTATATTTTCGAAATTAGAACCTTTTTATCTTGCAATAAACGATATATATATATATATATATATATAATATATATATATTATATATATTGTGAAGTTGTATATATATATATATATATATATATATCGTATATATATATATATATATATATATATATATATAGTTCCCTCCTTGTTACTCTTCACTTTACCAAGGTCATATCCCCTGAGGTAACTGTTGTGCATTTGGAGACCAAACTCATGTGGGATGTATTCTTATCTTCTTTATTTTTGGCTTCAGTCTCTTTTTTCTTCTTCTTTACTTCCTGATCTAATTCCTCCTCTGCTTCCTTTCTTCTTCTCACAAATGAAGGAACGGTTCTTCCTCTCGTAGGAGCTTTCAAAGCAATTAGGAAATCATCCTTGTCGACTTTGAATGATTTCAGTGGAAGTGTCACAACAATTCTTTCTCTTTCATTTTTGGCACAGAGTCTATAAACCCCGACCAATAGATAATTTTCGTATAAAAATTTTTGAAAATAATTTTCAAAATTACCTCCCATTTTGGCTGGGATAGTAACGAAGTGTGTGGCTTCGTCGTTCAATGTACCCATATGCTCGAAAACTGGAAAGATGTAGGGTCTTGAATAGGCTTCTGATATTAAGGGGATAATAATTTGAGGGGTTACAGCGGTTCCGAAGCCAAATAAATCTTTCATTTGACGGGCAATAAAATTGTCAACAAAATGATAGACGTGCTCAAGCTCCTACAATTTGACAGATATGAAATGGTTTACTTTTTCATCTCTTATTCTTTCAGTAAATGTACTTGCAAAGTACAAGGTATCTAAATCATCTAACTTATAATGTTCCATATAACCTGGATTTAGAATTATTGTACTTTTATATCTCTCTAAGGTATCTAAATGACAAACCCAATTGATATGATCATGATCAATAACATCAACTGATTACTTTTTGATTTTTAATTCCTTTACAATATCATCGATTTTAATAAGTTGTGGTGCTTTTGGATCTTCAGCTACGTTTAAAATTCCAATGGGCTTGGGATCATCTTGAAAGGTTTGTGATAATAGTATAGTTTAATCAAATTTGGAGGTTAAAAAACCATCACTTTCCTAGAATATTTTCATAGGTATGTTTTAGAGTTATCGTGGGTTTTCTGTCAAAACCAAGCCACGACTTCCTGCAGGAATATATGATGGAAAAATGTTTATCTTCCCATCAAGTATATACCCAATTAAAAGAATTTCGTGTTCATAAAATGCTAACACTGCTTGTGGAAACAAACCTGACTCGTTGAATTTCTTGGGAGTAACATGAACACTCAGGCACCGTCCCATTAAATATGTTTCACCGATGAAGTTCGACATATTTACAACGAAATCCGCTGAAACTTACTTTCCCATCTTTTTCTATTGCTATATCATCCTCATTCTTTTGTCTCTGTACTTTCTATCACAGGGGATAAACATATTATGAAGAATCACCGGTGAACCAGGTGCAGTAGAATTTAGTATCAAAAACTTCTCAATAAGGTCACCAATACACAAAACGTAATCTAATTTCTACCAATAGATCAAACTTTCCAGATCAGCCTTAGTGTGTTTCTCAAATACACATGCTATAACCCTCAAATCTGGAAATACTGATTTTACTGAGCATACTGTCGCATAAACCTTATGATCTTGAATGGTTTCTTCTCCTGATAACCAGTCAACAAGTACTATTAAAGCATCACGTTTTTTTGGTTCCTTTCGGAAGAGACGAAGAATGTCATTTGGGTCGAAAATATTGCCGATACAATATTTGACGTTCCAATAGTTGTTCAAAGCAATTTTTAATTCTGACTCAGGATGTTCAGTGCCTAATAAAATGATATCCAGGTATTCATGGTGACGTTATGGTAATAAAAAGTCATTTAGTATTTATGTGATTGAGACGAGGGAATAGTTGCCAGTAAAGACGATTCTAGGGGTGACCGATTTCCTATGTATTGTGTGCCTTAAAGAAATGTAAATACAATACATCATTTACAAGATGGAATCAATTTGGGATATGAAGTAAAGAAAGAAAAGGAGAATGAAAATTGATACAAGAATACGACCAATTACTGTGATCATAACAATATCACCGTAGCCTACTCCCGTTAGTGTTATAACGCTGAAATAGACATAAGACCAATAGGTCTTCACTACTACCATTTCCCCATCTAATGTTCTATGAAGATTGTGGTTTGTTTGAAACTCTTCGCCAGAATGGAAGATTGCC
Organism: Trachelipus rathkii; assembly: GCA_015478945.1. Lineage (NCBI taxonomy): Eukaryota > Metazoa > Arthropoda > Malacostraca > Isopoda > Trachelipodidae > Trachelipus > Trachelipus rathkii. Next base: position 14,429 of record JABUQX010090623.1, on the reverse strand, counting down.
GAAACGAATAACAAACCTATGATAGCCACCACCACGTAAATAATGCAATTGGCTCTCTTTGAACACCTAAAATATTTGAACAACAAATTTCTTGCCGTATTTCGAAAATCGTAATCCAAGCATCTATGAAGAATTATAAACTAAAAGGCATGAAGTTATTAACCAGCAATAACATTGATCATAGAATGTGCAAACATCCATGAGTCTCTTATAGTTATGATAAGTTTTGGTTTATAATAGAGAGCTATCCATAACCAGAAAACTCTAAGAAAAAAATATATGTTTATAATTACTATAACCCACTATAAAGTTGTTTCATAATTTCTAAAATTAAATAACCAGTACGAACAATTATTTAAACTTTCTTTCAAAAACTCAGAACTTAATAGTATTAACTAGAATACCATACCAATTATAGAAAAGGCAAATGTAACATTACTCACTGAAGGCTGACTTAACAGCTTCAAAAAGACGGGCGATAAACCTTAAAGCACTTATATTTATATGAATAATATCCCTAATATCGAGAGGAGGAAATATATGACAAAAGAAAAGCATATTCCAATGAAAAAATACGTTTCAGGAGAAATATCAAATTCTCCACAATAAACAAAATCTTCCATATTGGAAATTCAAATAAAGTATGAGAGAAAAGCCTATTCCGGAGTTTTATTGAAAAATATGCAATGAAATAAAAAAAGCGAAATCTTATTTATTAAAATAAAAGATATATGAAAGTATTTTTTTTATTATTATTAAATAAGAAACCGGTTTGAAAAATAATAAAAAAAAGGCAATAAGTGTTATTTCAAATTGCTATAAATGGTGTGATAATAAATCGAATTTCTTTATTAAAAATTTTATCTAACTATTCACAAAATTATTAAATAAATTAAAGGCATCTGAAATTGTAATAATAATAGTACATTAAATCTAGTGAAGCAATTTTATGTTAAAGGTAACAGACTTTTTTGTAACACACACTTTACACACTTAAAAAACACACACTACAAAAACATATATATATATATATATATATATATATATATATATATATATATATATATATATATATATATATATATATATATATATATATATGGAGTATATATATATATAATATATATATAATATAAGGATATACATATATATATTATATATGAGATATATATATATGTATATATATCTATATATATTACATATATATATATATAGAGTATATATATATATATATATATATAGATATGTATAGATATATATATAGTATATATATATATGGCGGCATATAGTATATTCATTCACTGGCATTCATCATTCCCTCCGTGTGATCCCTATAGGGCTAAAGTGCCTCTTGGCTAAGAACACTCTCCAGGTATTTCTGTCAGTGGTATACAGCCTCCTCCCTCTGACCTCCTTCAAGATTGCCTCAAGCCCTCTTGCTACCCATGGCCTGCCCACGCTGTCATCAAACAAACCATCTTCTCGGTCTTTGCACACCGCTCTTCGTTCTGCAGGTCTCCAATCCATCATTCTCTCGGCCCCACCCCAACACCCATCCTCTTAACATGTCCGTATCATCTCAGTTGATTTCGTTGGACCTGTTCATTTATTAATTCGATTCGATCTCTCTGTCCCTCAGCCCTCCCATATCACCCTCTCTATCCCCCAAAGGTCACCTCCCAATTGTTCTCCAACCCCATCTGCCGCCTGCCTCTTCACCAGTCAAGCCCAAATAATTCGGAAACCATATGTCGTAAAGATCTCAGCATTGATTTATATGTATTATCATTTTTGATCTCTGTTGGTATTGATTTTCCCCAGTATCGGGTATAGGTTCCCAATGCTTTTTGCGTGAACTTCTTCATTCTCTCATTTAGCTCTTCCTCCATTCCACCTCCACCTTCCACTATCACACCCAAATATTTAAATTTATCCACCTGACATAATTCAATTCCCCCCCAACATTATCTTTATTTCTTCTCTTTCTCTGGCTATTTTCATTACTTCTGTCTTCTCTGTATTTATTTTCATATCCATTTCTCTCATTTGGGTGTTCCATCTATCTGTCCATCACATCCTACAGGTCTAATCCCTCTTCTGTTATTATGGCCGCATGATCTGCATACAGCAGAGTATGCTCTCCATTTATTCTTCTGCTTATTCTTTTCAGATTATAGTCCATGTACATTACAAACAGCAATGGTGACAAGACACCAGCCTGTCTCACTCCCATACTTACCTCAAACCATCTCTCTCTCTTCTTTGATCTGCTCTTATTATATTTCTGGACCCTTGATATGTACTTATTATTCTTCTTATAAGTTTCTGCGGTATCCCATATCCCGGCTCTCCCATGATTCTCCACAGCTTTTCCCAGGTCTATAAATGCCACATCTGCCCTCATATTCCATTCTATTGTTTTTTCTATTAAGGTTTTCATATAATATATTTGTCCTGTTGTGCTTTTCCAGGCCCTGAAACCATACTGCTAGTCTCCTATGTTGTTATCAACTTTGTTTCTCAGCCTCCTCTCTAACACTCTTTCATAGATTTTACTGGCCACATTTAGCAGGGTTATTCCTCTATGATTATCACATTTCGTTCGATCTCCCTTCTTATATATAGGGTATATTATTGCTTATCCCCACTCCGACGGTACACTCTCTCTGACCCACATTTCATTCAACAGTTCGTGAATCCATCCTTCAACTCCCTCTCCTGCCTTATACAGCTCCGCACTCAGCTAATCAGCTGATATATATATATATATATATATATATATAGTTATTATATATATATATATATATATATATATATATATATATATATATATATATAGTATATATATATATATATATATATATTATTTTATTCCTTTAACTTTTATTTTCTCAATTTTTAATTTCGTAGGCCCTAGGAAGTGTGCCTAAAGTGAAATTGGATAAGGTAGCACGGTGTGTGTGTCCAAGGTGATATTTTGAGAGAACGAACAACTTTCGATAACGTTTATAGCCTATCCACCCAAAATCTGGACTTTTTCAAAACAGTGTGAAAATTGCTTAATAATATACTTGTATAACAAAATATTAATTTCATAATATGTTAATTACATAATGTATATTCAATGGCTCCAATTATTACAAGCCTACAAGGCAAATATATCACTGCTCACTTACGAGTTCACGGGTATATAATTATCAAAACATATTACATAACATGACTAACGAAACATTGCCAAATGACTGTCTCACCGTGACTGTCTGAAAATCTTAACATGATATCTTACGCACTATGTAAAGAAGATGCGCCTCTCAATCCAATTTTCTTTAAGTAAATAGAATTAAGAAAAAACTGAAATTAAAAATCAATATGGCAGACTTCGAAATATTGTCTTTGAAATATCATAAAGATCGAATAAATATTATTTTTAGATTGTATACCAAAGAATCGGTCAAAGAATTGGTACAATTTTGTCGATTCCGATTCCGATTCCAATTCCTGAAAAATAACCGATTCTTCGGATTCCGATTCGGATTCGCCTATCCCTTTTATATATATATATATATATATATATATATATATATATATATATATATATATATATATAGTATATATATATATTTTGTTATATATATATATATATATATATATATATATATATATATATATATATATATATATATATTATATATATATTTATATATTATATATATATATTTTATAAATATATATATATATATATATAGAGTATATATATATATATATATATATATATATATATATACAAATATTTTGTGATAGTTATATATATATATATATGTAGTACGTCATAGTACCTTTTAATTCGAAAATGTATTCCATCATTTTAATTAGATTCAAAATAACGCTCATAAACGTTTTATTTGAAATCAATAGAACAAGTCGCTTGTGAACAAATATTCCCCACCTTCTTCCTGCCTGTAAATGCGACGCATAAGAATTCAGGTATGGCCTTGTATGCCTGCAATAGCGAGTTGACTCATTGCAAGTATGCAAAGACGCCTCAGTTACTTCTAGCCTTGTAAACTGTAGAGATGTTTGTGAACGCCTGGTGTGAAAATGGGTCTATTAACCCTTCTACTTTCTATATATATATATATATATATATATATATATATATATATATATATATATATATATAAATATATATAATATATTATTAAAGATTTCTTGTGTACTTCTCCAGTTTACTGGCTTGAAAAATAATAAATTATGGTGAATCGTAATCAACCACCACTCACCCCTATCTATATATATATATCATATATATTATATTACATAACAAAATATATATATATATATATTATAATATAATATATATAGTAATATATATATATAATATATTGTATATATATAGATATATATATAATATATAATAGTATATATATATATATATTACATACCTAAAGAATATAGTTATATATTTATAATTATATTATGCCGGTATGTTTGCATTTACAATTTTACAGAAATATAAAAACTTATGTTTAATTGACGGGATCAGTTTCGCAGTGAAGCGAAGATAAAGCGTTTGTATTTATGGCATTTATTAATGACCTTTAGAGGTATGTTAAAACTATTATTATTCTTTTACGTTGTATAATTAATATGTATCCTTCTAATAAAAAATTGTGTATTAATTAATCAAAGCATTGAAACATGAAGCATGATAAAATTATATAATTAGATGTAATAAGATATTAATTAACTATGTCATTAAAGTATTATTTAAATGTTGAAGGCTGCTAACCTTCCAACCATATATATGTATTATGACAATTATATGACTAATTAACAATTATGTATCCATTTAATTAATATCCATTATTTTATTATGTATTTTATTAACCGGAGATTTGATGATTTCCAGGTGTCTTTTCGATGTTCTTTTCTATGTTTTTATATTGGATTGGTGTCTTTTTGTGTCTTTAGAAGTCCCCTATTGGGCAGAATAAATTAGTATCAGAAGTCTTTTCTTAAATGAACCTTCTGAGTGCAAGTGGTGATTCAAGAAAGGAATTACTACATATAGGCTCTACTATATATATATATATATATATATATATATATATGAGTATATATATTATATATATATCATAATAATATTATATATAGTATATATATTATAATATATGTAAATTATATTATATATATATTATATATATATAGACATTGATATTGGTGACTCCATCAAGTTATTAGTAGGTAAGGTTTGTTAGTTAAGTAGGTTAGGTATGTTTAGTTAGGTTAGGTTAGTTAGGTTACTCAAAAATTTAATGTATTTACCCTAAAATTATTAAAATAATGAACATAATTATGATTTTCCTCCTGAGTCAACGCTTATAAATAGCTATATATATTATATATAATAAATATATATATATATATATTATAGTATCATATAATATATATATATATATATTAGTATACCTGACTTTTTAATATTTTTTGGTTCACTAAGGCAAGTAGGCGTTGCCTACTCTGCCACCCCCAGAAAGGCCGCCACTTACGAGTAATATATATATATATATATGATATATTAATATATATATATATTATGATATATATATATATATATTATATTATATATATATATAATATATATATATATTATTACGTAATATATATATTATAGTATATATATATTATATATGATATATATATTATATATATAGTATAATAATATATATATAATATATATATATATAATATATATTATATAGTATATAATAATATATAAATTAGTATATATATATTATTTACCATCTCCCCATGTAAGGGTTTAGAACATGTCTGTTGCGACCATCCATTTTCATCTTCCTGGCCCCGAAAATACTTATCATAGAGCACTCTAGCAAAAAACATTCTCAGACGCAATGGTTTCTGATGCAGTCCTTAGCTATACACTTCAGGTAGTTCCACCCTTTCAGTGGAAACTGAGCATCCTTCTTCCATTTGTGGCTTCAAAATGTCGATTTTGTGTACTTTTTCCAGATGACTTGTTATAGGGCGCAAAAGATTCCAATGCTGGTCAGAGTTTTGCAAGCAAAAACGCATAAAGACCTGGTGCTAGCCCTGCATCGCTCTAGGAACTATGCGAAGAAAGAAAGTCTTCATAGGGTCCGACTGTCTCTTATTCCATTCTCTTTATATTACAATATAATTAATTAATATTTTTAAAATTTTCTTCTTTTTAATATATATTTGCTTGTTAATATTCATAATACCAAAAGAAATGATGATTAAAATTTGTAGCTCCCCATCCCAGATTCCAAATAAAATTAATTTAAACATGATATAAAAATTTTGCATTTTTAAAATCCCGAAATCATAAAATTATTTTTTACATGTAAGTAGATAGTTATTTCCAATCAAAAAACATCTCCCTTCCTGAAAAGATGGTCAGACCACTTTCTTAAGCAGACTCTTCTGACTTTGTCTTTCTTCCAAAAATCATTCAGACTGTCCCTTCTTCTTAAAATCCTCTTCTGACCCTTCTCTTTTTCGCATCCCTTCTGGTTTTCACTGTCCACACTCAACACGGTCGAATCATATATATATATATAATATATATATATTATTTAATATAATATATATATATATATATATATAGTATATATATATATATATATATTATTATATAATATACTATATAGTATATATATATAATAAATTTAATATATTATCTATATATAATTATATATATAATATATATATATACTATAATAGATTATATACATATAATTATTATAAAGTTACTCCTTAAACACTGGTGGAAATTTGCTGAATTGTGGGTTAAGTAAAAGAAAATGTTCACCAGTATGGGCGATATTTTTAAACGTTTTTCTCAAATATATTTCCTGCTTCTGAAGTGAAAAATAATTTCTCTGAAAATATATGGAGAGACTGAAAGGAGACGTAATTTTGGCTAGTTACTGCTAGTCTGGACATTATAGCTTTGTCACTTGTCACCAATAAGTAATTCTTTCTTTTTCCCAGATAGAAAGTTATTTCTTCTGTAAAAAAATTCAATTCTTTAAAAATGTCCTTTTGAAGAGCCACTGATTTTTCTTGTTTTTCCTTTTTACACACTTCCTGCACTTTCACTTCTTCAAACTTGAATAAACACTAAGTAACTTTCAGAATTTTTTTCTTATGCTCCTGATGATTTTGATGTAATTGGCAAATTAAGTTCTTAGTAAATAATGCTCTTTCTGAAAATACGATGGATGTATAATTCGTGTGACTTCTTCTGTTCTAACTACTACTAACTATTATTATCACTTCTCCCTTCAATATCTTGCAATTTCTTCAATGCATCCATTACTACTCAATTATCTTATTTCATTAGAAACATAAAGTCAGTTTGTATCTTGGGTTTACTACAGTACTTAAACAATTATCTTGTTGTTTGATATATGTCTATTGATCCTTTCCCTTCCTTTTTATTAATCTAAACTCTCATGCCTTCTTCAGCTCTTCCTTTAAAAGTCTTAACTCTGCTGTCATCCTCAGCGGTTGAGAGATATGCTGGAGAGCTCAAATATGAGAATAATGATGATATAATTGATTTGCTAAAGTTTCTGTAAACACAGTGAGAAATGGTTGCAAAACTCTTTGAATTTTTTCAATTTTTCCATTTATTAGCATTCAAAGCTTAAATATGATTTGTTCGTATATATAAACTCTGCAGAGGTCTTTTCAAAATCCAATCTTTCTAGAATCAAAATGTGCTATTCCAGCCTTGTAATTAACAGTCTTAATTGGCTATAATGGGCTGCAAGATGTTGGATCCAAGTCACCTTGTATTTCTTTTAAGTTCATACAGCTTAAAAAACTGAATGATGAAACTGGGTGCAATATCCTAACATTTCTTTATTAATCACACTCTCTTTGAGAAAAATAAGGCATCTTTAATAACAAATTGAAGATTTTATGAATAAACAAGAAAAACTTGTGTATCCTGCTAAATAGTTCCAAGTTTAATGTTATATGCTCCATCTCGAAGGGATCAATGGATGTTGTTAGGAGGAAATTTCCAATTATCATCAATAATTTTCAAACTCATAATGATTTAATTCCAGGAATGAGAACCTGGGAAATACTTGCAATGGAGATACACAGTCCATTTTTTTTAACTCGCTGGTAAGCCAGAGTGCAGTAAAGAAATAAAAACTTGTTGAATTATTTAGCTCTCTATGTATTCTGTAGTAATGATATCTGATTCAACCGTTAGAGAATCATTCAAATATGACTGAATCATACAATCTCCTGTATGAAGTTGCTAACATCTTCTCACAAAATCATTTCTACTGTGTATAAGAGTATTTTGTGCAAGATGGGAAATAATTCTATGAATCCCTGCTGTTTTCAGTGACTGTGAATTGCTGGCTATTTAGAAGTTGATAAATTCATATTTCTGTGATTTGGGCTTCATGTTATGCCAAATCTTCCTGATGATTTTGAGGGTACTGCAATCTAAGAGTTCATTGTAGAAATGCTCTTTTCTTGAAATAAGATTACTAATCGTGTTGTGAACCTTCTTTCTGTCTACTACTACTACTATCTATATCACTTTCTCCCTTATATCTATTTGAATATTTCTTTCAAGCAATCCATTTTCTACTCCAATCTACTTATTTCATTTAGAGAAATAAAGTCAGTTGTATCTTGGGTCTACTGACAGTACTTAAAAAATTAACTAATAAGATAGTATGTCTATTATCCTTTCCCTTTAGGATGCTGATTAGAAACTAAACTCTAATGCTTTCTTCAGCTCTTCTTTTAAAGTCTGGACTCTGCTGTCATCTTCAGGTTTGAGAGATATGCTGGAGATCTCAAATATGGAGAATAATTGATGTATATTGATTTCCTTATAGTTTCTGTAACCATGTGAAATGGTTGCAAAACTCTTTTAGGAATTTTTTCAAGTTTTTGCCATTTATTAGCAGTTAAAGCTTAAATGATTAATTGTTCTATTTATAATATAAACTTGCAGAGATCTTTTCAAACATTCAATTCTTTCTAGAATGCAAATATGTGCTACTCTCCCCAACCTTGTCATTAACATCTCCCTGACATTGCATAAGTGCTTGCCAAGGATGTGGATCCAAAGTAACCTTGTATTCTTTTAGGTTCATTACAGCTTAAAAAACTGGAATGATTGAAATGTGTGCAAATATCCTACATTTCTTTATTAAATCATAGTGCTCTTTGAGAAAATAAGGCCATCTTTAATAACAAATTGAGGTTTATGAATAAAACAGAAAAATCTTGGTGTATCCTGTAAATTAGTTCCAACGTTTCATTGATATCATTCCATCTCGAAGATCAAAGGATTGTTGTTAGGAGGAATTTACCAATTATTCATCATAATTTCCAAACTAATTAATGATTTTAAATTCAGAGATGAGAACTATATATATTGCAATGAGTACACAGTCCATTTTTTTAAATTCGCTGGTAATCCAGAGTGCAGTTAAAGAAATAAAAGACTTGTTTGAATTATTTAGCTCTCTATGTATCTGTATTAAATGATAATCTGATCAACCTTAGATAACTTCTCGAATACGGCTGATCATAATTTCCTGTAATGAAAGTTTGGTAACATCTTCTCTAACAAAGAGTTCTACTAGATAAGATATTTTCGTTGAGAGATGGGAAAATTTCTATGAATCCCTGCTTGACGTGACTGTGAATGGCTTTGGTTACTCATTGCGATAAAATTAATTATTTTCTTGATTTGGGGTTCATTGATATGCCAAATCTTTTTGGGGAGGAAACTCTCCTCAAAACTCACTTTTCTCACAGCTTGGATCTATTGTCTTTTGTGGTTTCCCCTGTTCTAGAAATACAAGACTCTCCATTTTACTATTAAAACTTTTGTACTTCCAGATATATCCCTTCAAATGACGATTTTCCATAGTTCATAGAGTGGCGTGTGACTAAATGTAAGACTTTTATTTGAAAGTGAAATAATATTTTTTTTACATTTCGTTACAGTTAAACGAAAGTCATAAATAAATTTCCGGTTCCTGCCGAATTATTTTGTGATCGGCTAATTCGTTCCGCTGGAACTGAAAATTTCAGTTCCATTAACCCTCTAACTATATATATATATATACTATATATATATATATAGTATATAATATTAATATATAATATATATAATATATATAATATATACATATAATATATAATATATTATAATATATATCATATATAGATAACTATATATATATATATATATATATATATATATATATATATATAATAAATTATATATATATTATATATATATATAGTATATATAGTAATATTATATATATAAGATTATATTATATATATATATATATATATATTACCGTATATATATATTTTAAATATATATTATATAATATTATATATATAATATATATATATATAATAATATATATATATATATATATATATATATATAATATATAATATTATATATATTTTATATATATATTATATATTATAGTATATATTATTTATATATACTATCGAGAGGAGTAGATAATCAGTATAAGACATTTTGTTATGAAGTCAGCATTTGCCACAGTATCAACCCAAATTATAATATTTCATCTTATATGTAATCATTGTATTAAAAAAGTTAATTATGTAAAGTGACTAACCATCATTTCCATTTAGATCCAATTAAATGCATCATTAAATTGGTTACCAGTATTAATGATAAAATATTATTAGTAAAGTACAACACATGTCATTTGTTGCTCAATAAATTTTTTATCCCGTTATAACCGCTAAATTCTACATATCGGCATATTTCAGAAGGTCTGAAATCTAGCCAAAAGAAATGAAGGTTGTAACAAAGATTAAAACAAGGCATATTAACAACTGAAAAAGGAATTGAAGCAATTGTGGAGTAAATAATAAAAGAAGCTGTCATCTTCAAAAAAAAAATGTTCATAGGTCATGCTTGAAAAAATAATGCAAGAATAAAAACTTCTTTCAATGAATGTGACAACTACAAACGCAAGATACAAATTCTAACCCTATCACTTATATACTATTAAACATACAGCTAAATTTTTTGAAACCAGCGATTCATATGGTGAAAGAAAGTGAAGCATTAAAAGAGAAATATGGATCATTACCAGAATTCTTCAATGAGTAAGTAAGGGATCTCTAGATAAAGAGAATATATTTGTTAAGAATTTTATGATCAGATGACGGTAAGGTGAATAGTGCCTGGCAAAAACGATTGTTTAACAGTTAGAATGTCACAAGGCAATCCTGGTAAGTTCAAGAGGTGATTCTTGGAAATTTAAAAACTGTATGAGTGCTATACAAGAAAATGGACAACAAATCCCAAGATAGGATCTTTCAATGATCTTGCAAAAGTTACGACACCATCAATACTTGCGTGCTTGCTGTGTAGCTGGTGGCACTCACTGTGTCTGTGCTTTGCCACATATCATCAGTAACCCAAAGTACAGCTGGACTGCATGGGAGAAAAAGGCTTGCTATAAGGATCATTATGGACTTCTCAGTCTTGTAATTCAGAAGAGAAGCAGTAGCATGATTTGATGATGACTTGTAAAAGATTGTTCCCAGAGAGAAGTGTGCAGCATATTCTTGAATATTACTTGAATCACGCATGTACAATCAGCTTCAGAAGAAATCTCGTACAAACAGTGGGTGACTACTGATCGATGCACCATGATTACTGAAGTGAAAATACTTCATGAATTCCTTACATCACTCAGTAGGAAAAATTGCAAATTTTGTTCGACACCACTTTGTGCTCAGAAGCAAGCTACATTAATTGTAAGGGACTTAAAAGAAAATTGCCATTCCACAGTGAAAGGGTTGTTGAGACTTTTCAGAAAACATTTCATGTCTAGTCCAAGAATGCAGATCGGTTTCCATTACGAAAATTCCCAATGGTACAGTACATCCTTTCATATGTTTATTTAAAATCAAAATGGTTCACATAGAACTCTGCCAAGAGAGCTTCGTGCTCTTCTGATTCCAACAAAACACAAATACAGTTATGTTCACCACATTCATTTCAAAGCTGAGTCCTTGTCTCAAAGTAAGTCCTACCCAATTAAAGAAATACACTTTTTCCCACGCATGGTTGTGTAGCCAGTAATAAAACAAATAACACTTTAAAAACCTCTTGTATCATACGAAAGACTATGGATTGACTTTGGAGTGAACTCTTTGCTACTTCTCTCATGGCAAATCTGCATGTAATGGAATTGGAGGAACAATAAAAAGAGCTACTGCACGAGCCAGTTTGCAGAGAACTACCTCAGGAAAATTCTCACACTGGAAGACATGTTCGTTTTTTGCAGAAAGCTTGAGTTCTCAAATATCTAGTACTTCTTTGTTTCTAAACGTGAATTAGAAGAATCCAATAGAAAGTTAAAGCATAGATTTGCAGACGTCTGTACTATTCCTGGAACTAGACAGTTTCATAGATTTGTTCCTAAAAATACAGAGGAACTAATGGTTTATTTGTTTTCAAGCTCCTCTAAAGGGGAATTGAAAAGGATCATACATACACCTGGAGACACTGTACATGATGCTGTAAAATTTACAGATGTAAAAGTGGGCCAATATGTTGGTTGTGTTTATGACAAGAAAATATGGTTTGGAATTGTTAAGGAATACAATGAGGAATTTGATGATTTCTTTGTCAACTTTCTAGAGCCTTTTTCTACCTTTCTAATCAGGTCATATAATTTTCCCACAAGGAAAGATACATGCTCTGTTCCTGGAGATTCCATATTGGCAATAATGTCTCCTCCTTCAATAAAGAGGCACAAGGTTACAGTACATATTTCAAGAAGTCTCAAATTGTTTTAAAAGTGCCAATACTAAATTCAAATACTAATGTATAGTCTGAATATTCTTAGAAGTAAAATACTTATTCCCCTAACAATATTATACAATTTTTTTTGCACCAATAATAGTTATATTGTAATTCAAATAATTAAATCTATTCAATCAGAAACTTGGTCCAATCGAATTACAATCGCAAAAATATTAATGTAGATACCTTATAAATGTGGTCTCTAATAATAAAATTTCCAAACATTGAACATATGTTTCATAAATCCCAAATAAGGATGTAAAAATACAAGTTATACTCGAAGTCTTTATTGCTTATTCTTATAGCAATGAATCTGTTCTTCATTTTTTGCATCATATAACTTTCTCTTCTCAGCGAATAAAGAAAGAGCGGCAAATTGTGACCTCAAATGATTCACATTTAAAATAGGAATACATTTTTTTTTTGCATATAAAACTTTGTTATATTCGCAATTATTTGTTGTGGCATAACCGTAAAAATTTTTAAATTTGATGACTAGTATTACTCAATCATATACATCGAAAGCATAGTGACCTTCGCTGCATGACCTCAAAATCCACCGAGGTCAGTTCGTGTGACCTATTGTCAGCATTAACCATATAACTTTCAGAACTGAATTCTGGATTAAAACACCCTGTACACCAAAAATAAACAAATTCTGAGAGATGAGGGTGTATTTTTAAAAAAAACATGGTTGCATACTCACAGAGAATTCACCAATAATATATATATATAATATATATATATATATATATATATTATATATTATAATACCTATGCTATATATATAACCTATATATATATATATATATAGATATCATTATATATACAGTATATAATATGATCCATATATATATATATAATATTAGTACTATATATATATATATTATACCAAAACCCTATATATATAGATATATATATATATTAATATATATATCATATAAATATATATAATTATATATATATATAATATATTTATAATATAATATAGTATACTGATAACGAATATCTATATTATACCGAACGTAGATAACTAATAACATTATAACCAACTAAATAATATAACTAATAAATATATATATACTATATATATATAATAATTAATTATTAATTGTATTAAGAAATGTCACATCCCAGTTTTAAACAAGCAAATAATATGGATTCAATAAAATGACGTTTTACAGGAAATTTTATTTAGTTTTTGCTTTATTAAGTGAATTTTAGGCAGAAATGATTTAAAATTTTTTATTCAATTCAATTCTTTAAAAAAGTTTAATTTAGATTACTTAGTGACGGTCTATTACCTAAAATTCTTGAGAAAAAAAAATTATTTATTTTATTGGGCGAATTTTTGTTCCATTTTGTAGAATAATGAATGTGTTTGATGAAGACAGCCCGTATTTCCTAGAGTGTCTATTGCTTGAACAATTTCTTATTTTATTACTAGATTGTGAGTAGCTAATTACAGAGCACCAGCTCGGTATGCAAGAGTAAATGGGATGCAATGTCTATCCCGTGG
>JABUQX010090622.1:7500-52500 GCA_015478945.1 Trachelipus rathkii | reverse complement strand
GATGTAAGATATTTTCCTTACAATCAATAACCGTCTTTACTAGCAAATAGTTCTAGAACGACTAATGAATTTGAGTCACTGAGATTTATTAAATATTTCCATTTGTTTATTGCCGACTTTTTGACTCATTATTTTTGTATGCTTTGCAATTTCCTTTCTTTTAAAGAGAGCAAAAGGATTTCTTTCATTTTCAGTTGTAGAAAAAGTTGTAATTTACGTTGGTAAATGTTATATAATTGCAAGTCAACATTTATATCAAAATTTAATATATCCGACTATTCAGCTTTGAGAAGAAACCAAACAAAACTATTAGTGACAACGAAACACAGCAAAAATCAGACGGTATTATTAATAAAAAAAAAAAATGAATATAAATATATAAAAAAAAAAATATATTATATATATATAAAGAGTGTTATTAATTCGTAATAAGTATATTGCTATGAATAACTTTTTTTACCGCTATGTGGTATCAAATAAAATCTGTTGAAATTAGTAGTAGAACTCATTGTAAACGGTATTATTGAAGGAAGCATTAAATAAAATCTCTATTCAGAAATCCATCTATCAAATTGCTTTAGTCTATGCTATATATACGGGAGAATCAAATAATTTCCGTAGTATAAATAATATAATATATTATTAAATATAATATATATATTAATATATATATATAAATATATATAATGATATATATTAATATTAATATTTATATATTATATATATATACTATATATATTATAATTATATATATATATATATATATTATTATATTAATATAATATTAATTATAAATATAATATATTAATATATATATATATATATAATATATATAATGATATATATATTATATATATATATAATATATATTTAATAAATTAATTTATATATTAATATATTTAATATAAATATATATAATATAATATTACTAATATATATAATATTAAAATATATATATATTAATGTAGTATATATATATTAATATATATGTATAATTATATCTATTATATAAATATATATATAGTATTATACATATATATATAATATATATATAATATATTATATATATACTAATATAAATATTAATATATAATATATAATATTAATATTATACTATATATATATATATTAAATTTAATTATATATAAATTAATGTATATATATATATATATATAAGTTATAATTATATATATATATTATATATATATATATATATATATATATATAATATATATATATATATATTAATACTATACTATATATATATACTATATATATATAACTATAATATATATATATAGTATAAATATTATATATTTATTATTTTTATATATATATATATATATATATATATGATAAATATATATATATATATATATATGCAGGACTTCTTCATAACTAGAGCATTGGTGAACATTGCCATTACCGATAATTCTATGAATGATAATTTACAAGTTGTAAAATAATCTACAATTGATTTATATGATTTGTGCTTAATCACTAGAGAAAAAGAAGGAAAAAGAGTTTATCTGCATGTATATAAATATTTATACATTTAAAAGTAAAAGACGAATTCTATTAGGTAATACGGTCATTTTTTTCAACTGTTTTACGTGAAACTATTAAAACCGAAATGCAGCTTTGATGATAATATAGTTTCGTTGATAGTTATATTGTGGTATTTTCATCATGATAAACATATATAATAGTAGGCTGAAATATATATTGTTTTATAAGGTAATTAAATTTACTTAGTTCTAGCCACAATATAATCAATGAATTTAAATTTGTTATATTTAATTTAGAATATTCAATATGTTTTGTAGTTAATTTATTTTAAATTTAAATGGTACAACTCATACATGTATAATTGTATAAACTAAAGATATAAATGTCTATGTAAAAATTTTGAAAGCTATTTTTGCATACACGTCAAAATTGATACTTCTTGCTCACTTTTTTCTTTACTACATTCGTTCTTACATCAAAATCTCATTTCGATGCCTCTCATTTCTCAAACTCCCTCTCCCTCCTACCCCTCATCTCATCGTCTCTCCCTCCTGTCAATCTCATCATTAGTCTCTCTCCTCTGTAAGAGAATTAAAAGGAATAAAAAAGGTATTTTTTTAATTTCTCTATCTCCTTCTCTCTCTTCTCCTTTCTCTCCTTTTCTCGCTCCCTTTCTCTCTCATTCTTATCACTACCTTCTATCACTATCCATCTTCTCTTCCTCTCTCCGGCATGCTAAGACACTCTCGCAATCTCACATAGTTGCACAAAGTCATTAACAGCTACGAGGGGGACTATATTAATATAATTATATATATATATTCAAAAAACGTTAGAAGAACTGAGGTTAAAGAGGGTTTTTGGTAATCCGGGATTGTATATGAATAATAATTTTTGAGAGTATACATATTATAATACCTTTTTAATAAAAATATAACTATAAATAAAATTATAAAGTCACTTTTTACTATTAATATATACTCTACTATACCTAACTATATGAATAAAGATAATTTAATTAAATAGAAAAGACGGTTATTATGGCTAACTATATATTAATGTGATCATGGTTATATCAATTAACACATCTAGAAGTTACCAAACTACAATAATAATAGCATAACTCAAATTAAATTAAATATATAGCTTCCATTAAATTGTGGGTATGTAATAAGGTGAGGGCTTATCATGCAGTATAGATTAAATAACTAGTGATATATAATAAGTGACTGAATAAATCCTCGTGATAAGTACCATGTATGAATAACTGAGAGTAGACTACTTTCATAACTAGTATTAATATAGTCTGAAGTCACCTTATAATAACACATAAAGGACTATCTAACAGAGTCAAACACTAATAAATTTATACTATTAATCTGGTCTCTAAATGGATGTGGAAACAAGCTAGATAAAGAGTAATAAAACTTAACAACCCCTCTACTTCAATACCACTAGACCTGGTCACAATTGAAAAAGAGAGAAGGAATGAAGATAAAAAACTCTCACCTATATAACTTATATACTATATATACTCACTGCCACTGTAAACGATAGAAATTTGGTCACTATCTTACCTCTATGCTATACATATAATAAACTAATATACCACACACACATCACAACACACATCACAACAACACAAACCACACATAACCACACAGATCACACACACACAACAATACACACACACACAAACACCACCACACACACACACACATATATATATATATACTATATATATATACCTATATAATTATATATATATATATATATAATATATTATTTATATATAATATATATATATATATATATTATATAAAATTGGCAATAGGAGTGTCATTTTCCTAGGTAAGAACTACTTTTGAATAAAAACTATAGCTCACTTTTAAATTATTTTTTGATTTTCCTTAAAAATATTAAATTAAAATTGAAGATATTCTATTTCCAATTTACTTAAAATAATAGCATATAGAATTCTTTGAAAGCATTATTTCTTGGTTTAATTATTTTATTTTCGATTGCTACTCAAGTGCCACAGATAAATTTTCTTCACAGCTTCAGTGACATCACGTACTACTCTCTGAGAGGGTAAAAATAGCCCAAAAGCTTTCCCTGTCAAGCTGAAATGATATGTGTTTTATCTTTCTAAAGTAAATTTGAAAATTTTTAAGGAATATTTTTAAAAGAATTTTGTTCTTTTAATAAATTTCGTATATTTAGCGGAAAAAAAATGTGCTTTTGGAATATGAAGAAGCTAATTTTTAATGATTTGTTTGTTAAAAAAAAAAAAAATAGAGTATTTTTTTTTTTTAAAAAGGATGCTTGTTTAAGAAATTTTGCCCGTTTTATAAATATCACGTTTATACATGACTCTCTCTCTCTCTCTCTCTCTTCTCCATCTCTCTCTCCTCTCTCTCTCTCTCTCTCCTCCCATCTCCTCTCATCTCTCTCCTACACGTCCCCGGTTAATACAATAAACTCTCTCTTATTCTTCATATCTATCCAAAATGGCTAAACTGATCACAAGCGATGGAAAAATACAAATAATACATAATTTATTAATTATCAATATATAAAATTATCAAATTTATTATGTATGATTATAACAATATCAATTAATGAAATAAAATATATTTAAATAATTAGAAATTGATATTTAAATATTTATGGTATATAAATATATTATTAAATATTTGTTTAAATAGAAATATAATTATTTTAAATTTATTTGAAAAATTATCTTTTATTTACTAGTTGAGGCTGTGCTTCCCTTTATGCCATTTGATTTATAATATATATATTATGATAATTAACTATATTATATATATTAATATAATTAAATATAATATATATAGTATATAGTGATAACTATAATCATTAATCAGAATTTTTCCCTGCGATATTAAACCAGTACTACTATATATATATTTAATATTATTATATTTAATAATAATAATTATTATGATAATTAATAAATTTTAACAAAAATTAATTTATCCATGTAATTTAAAAAAATAATAAAGAAGAATAAATTAAAATAAAGCACACTTAATTATATATTTATATAGGAATTAGTACCGTATATGGTAATAAAATAGTTAAGAGGTAACATACAAACTTATTAAAGGTACATGTATTCAAACATTAGGGAGAATTATAATTATTTTAGCAAGATTTCTTTCCAACCTTGATCGTGTATTTTTAAAAAATTTCCAAGTCTTATAATCCCTAAAGTGACGAAAATGAGATATTATATTCATATACCTTTGCATTAGGGGCTCTTTTGAAAGCTCAAATTATTCGGCTATACATGGTGTCGGATAAAATAAATAGACCTATTTACAGTTATGATAATTAATGTTTCTATTTTATAAAGATAAGATATCTGAAAATACTGAGAGGCCTTTAAGGAAAATATAGCAATAAATACTTATTAAAAGAAATACTGCTAAACATGCACAAGACTATCATTTATATAAAGTTATTGCATAACATGTAGGAATAATACTATATATAAGATATATATATATATAATTAACTTCTACACTTAATATAGTATAAACTAATAGTATATATAGTATATATTATAATATAATACCTATATATATATATATAAATATATATATATAACTATAATAACTTATGTATTATAATATATAATTTATATAACGCTTATATTATATATATATCATGTAAAATAATATATATATACTAATTAATATTAATAACTTTATTTATTATTTATTAATAACAAAAACAAAATGATATTATTAGAAAAACTATATCTATAAAAGGTGTATATAAAATTTGAAATAATTCTCTATAAATATATCGTATAGAAAGATATACTATGAAAATGTCTACCTAATTATATATACTACTAATATCTATTATAATACCGCTAATAATTAATAGATATTAATATTAATATATTATATAATATATATACAATATATATATATAATAATATATATATAATATATTATATATTTATATATATTAATATATATATAATATATATAATTATTAATAATATATATATATATATTAATGATATAATATTTAATTATATATTACATAATATATATATTATATATATATTTATATATATATATTATATATATTAATTAATATATATATATAATAAGTATATATATATAAATATATATAATATATATATATATATATATATATATATATATTATATTCTTATTCTGTATATTTTTAGTATATTTTAATTATCTAAAGCATATGAAGTATTTATATATGAGTATATATTATATATATATAATTATAATTAAAAATTTTTGAATATATTATATTATAAATTAATAAATAGATAATATAATATATTATAATAATATATATATATTAATATATTATAATTAATAATATAATATATATATATTATATATATATAATGATTATATTATATATAATATATATATAAAAATATATAATATATATAAAATACTTACGTGCATATATTAATAAACACAATTTAATTAATATAATATAATTAATTATATAGCTAATATTATAATTAAATATATATATATATATATATATAATTATAAATTATAAATAATTATTATATATATATCATATAGTATATAAATGTATAATATATATATATTATATATATATCATATATATATATAATATATATTATAATTATATATACATATATAAATATATTATATATATAAGTATATTAGTATTAATATATATAGTATATATAATAATATAATATATATTTATTAATTTATAAGTATATATTATAATATATATATACTACATTAGTATTTGGGTTAGGGTCTTTAATTTTCCTCAACACTCTAAAGAGAGAAAAATTTTGTAATTCTCATGGCTGTTGTTTACCCACTAGGAGATAATATAGTACTGTATATAAAATTATAAATAACATGATATACTATAATAATATACTATATAAGAACATAATATAAATAATATTATATAATAATAACATATATATATAATATATAAAAATATAGTATATATTATAGTAACTAATATATAAGACTAATATATATACCTAATTATGAAATATAATATTAGTATAGGTAAGACAATGCGAGATAGGGGCGATATCACTAGGGTAGGCAGGGTAGGTATACAAGCTGCCCTACCCCCACATTATAAATTGATTCTAATAGTCTGTTTTAATAAAATACAGTTTTAGAGATGTGATAAAGTTATATAAATTATTAAGATTTTACTATTGATATAATGTAAAAAAGATAATGAATGTATTTATAATAAAACATCACAATTCTAAAGAGAAAATCCAACTACTTTAGTAATAACAATTATAATAATTGAATTTTTATTGGGAAATTTTCCTTCCTACTCTGTTCTAAAGAGTAAAATTTTAAGCTATGGGCCGTAGCGGGGTAGATCCTTCATATTTTCATATAAAAAATTAGGAAAAAGTATCAGGAAATACCTGTTTCGAGCGAAAAAATACGCAAATTTTCGCGAGTAAGAAACTTTCGTTCATACCCACGTGAAAATCGTACGAAATAAATTTGAAAAAAAGATTACTATCTGTAAATCATACTCATCTATCTCTCTCTTCAGTCTATCCTAATATATCTCTCTACTCTCTCTCCTTCAATCTCTCATAATATTATGAATATTAATATATATATTAATAATGATATATATATATATATAAAATATTATATATATATATATATATTATATATATATATTATAATATAAATTATATATATTATATATTAATATATATTATATATATATATAATTATGATAAATATTATTAATATATAATATTAATATTTATATAATATTAAATATATATAGTATATATATATATATATATAGTATAATATATATAAGTACGGTATACATTAGAAACCATTCAAAGGTACGTCCACTGATATATATATATATTGATATGATAATATATTATAATATTATAATATATATATTATATAATTATAATAATAATAATATATTATATAATATATATATTATATATATAATATATATATATATTAATAATATATTCTTTTTTTCTTGGTATCCCCTTATTTCCTTGCAAGATGGGGGTAGTAGGAGATGAATAATAATGCAAGGAATAAAAATAGCTAAGTAGAAAGACGTGACGTAGTCGAAAGGAAAAGCCCCAACTCCATATACACACATACACACACACACACTTTCCCATCATACCCTTAAGTACGAGACCATCCCAGCTAAAAATTAACCTTAGGTTCTTAACACCCCTACTGTCCGCCACTGTGGTATCTCGTCATTGTAGGGTTTCATCTGTTTGGCCGATAACCATGCCCCTCACAAAACCCTGCCAATCACTCCTATTATGCACCTTTTTCTCGCCTCTGACAAACTCACATTTTTTCCTTCAGACATTCCTTTACTGAGTGAATCCACTCTTTCTTCGGTCTCCTAGCCGGTCGATTTCCAGCCCACACAACACTATTCATTCGCTTAACCAACTGACTATCTTCCATCCTTTCCATATGGTCAAATCATCTTAATACACTCATTTATTCTCACATTTACGCCTTTCTTTGCAGAACAGAACTTTTTAGCACGTTAATTCTTCATTTTATCAATTCTTCTCACATCTAACACGCAACTTAGATTATTTATTTGAACAGATTGTACCTTAAATCTATACGGCTTATTCCACACCATAGTTTCATTACTATACATTAACACCGGTTACAACATACCCTCATGCAAAACCATAGCTCACTCAAGACTTAGATCCTTTGCATTCACAAAGGATTTATTTGCAATAGCCACCTTCCTACCATTCACAACTTTCCTGCTTCATTCTGCATCATCCGTTTCTTTTCCATCCAGCATATAGCTTAAAAAGCCCTCAATATTTAAACTTCCCATACTTGTTCCAGTTGCTCACCATCCAACATGATTTCACACAGCTGATTTTCCTCACCCACTAACATCACCTTTCTCGTATCTACATTTGCTTTTAATCCTCTCCTTTAACACATTCTGCCAAACCCCTCTACCAATCCTCTTAAACTTTCTTCTGACTCACCACACAAAACCAAATCATCAGGGTACAATAAGTAGGACACCCTACACTCTATTCCATTCTCCATCATTCTAACACCTTCTCTTGCCACCCCTACCTCTAATTCTTTCATCACCCCATTCATATTCAAATTAAATAGTCACGGGGACATAACGCATCTCTGCCTCACCCCACTATTGATATTAAATCATTCGCTTTCAACTCCATTTATTCTTACACACGCTTCACTATCTACATACATACTTTACATACGGATCTTTTCAATTAATCCAGTCATACGCATGTTGCGTGTCCATAAAACCAAAATACAATTTATTTTTCTTCTCTCAATTTCTCAATCATTTGTTTCAATGTGAAGATTTGATCTGTACTTCATCTACCACTTCAAAATGAACCTAATTCTTCGCCAATCAGTTCCTCAGTTACTCGACATACCCTTTCAACCAACATATCAGTATATATCTTCCCTACAACACGCAATAAACTAAATCCCCTTTTTCCATTACCCTTATATAAGGGAACTATTACTACTCTCCCCCAATCCTTCTAAACTATGCCTTCTACAAACTCTTTGTTACAGTTTCAATATCCAATCTATCACAATCTCGTCTCCATTTTGTATCATTTCATTTGATTCTATCTACACCTGCTGAATTACCATTCTTCAACTTGCTCATTCTATCTACAATCTCATCCCCAAAATATTTATTTCTTCTTGCACCATCAAGCTCACATATTTTCCACATTACCTCTTCATTACTGGAAATGTTATGCAGATAAGTGTTCATTACACACTCTTCTCACATTCATTTCAACAGTCACGAAAGTACCATCCCTATGAAGGTTCTCCTTACTCTTCTTCTTAACTTTTCGCACTTTCTTCAAGAAAAGCTTCCTATTCCATTGTTAGTCCCAATTCATCTTCCTTCCAAATTGTTCGTTTACCTCTATTTTCCACCTCTGTAGGCAACTTTTAGTTTCTTTTTTTCCTCTTTATATATTTCCATATATACCTTTCTTTGGAATCCTTTTCATTGGCATTTAGCACATTCAGCCTGGCCCCTTTTTTACTTTTAGCCGCTTTCATCACCTCTTCATTCAGCTACTCACTATTGACATTCTTATTTCCTACTTTAGCACTTCCACATACTTCTCCTACACTATTATAAAAAGTGCTTCCTTTATTTGCGTTCAGTTCTATCTTGCTCACATTCATATTGCTTTTTCTGCAAGTGCTCTTACATTCTTTTCTTCGTTACCCTGTTCTCATTCCAAAATTCTCCATCCTAATTTTACCCAATTCTTTTCTCTTTTTACTCTTCATCTATGCTCTCCACTAATTTAATTTTACATAAAGCAACGTGATGAACAGATATTCGTTTCTTCAACTCACTCACTGATTTATCATTCATCAAATACTTTATCGTTTCCTTCTTCACCAGCAAAAAATCAGTCATACTCTTAACTTTGCTGTCATCTCTACCTACTTTAACTCTCATTTACTTATAAATAGTTTTGTGCTCGAAGAATGTATTACTAACACACATACCTCTCTCCTCACAAAAATCAATCACCCTTCCACCATTCTCATTTTCTCCAGCAACACCAAAGGCACCTATTAAACAATCCCATTTTGATCACCTATCCAAGCATTCAAGTTGTCAAATACAATTAATCTGAAGCTTCCACCATCACCGTCCAAAATATAATTGAGAACGTTCCTTAAAATTTCACTCTCTTCAATATTCCCTTTCGATGGACAATATGCTACAATTAAACACACGCACATGCCTTTATCCTTTTAAACATAAATATAACCTTTAATTTAAGGGGATGGTCCAATTGTAGCTCCGCTCTGAGCCCCATTTAACCCTTACCTAAAAATTGGTATAAAATTCTTATTTTCAAGTAATTTTGATCTGAAAAAAGCAAACTGCAGCTTTTCTGACCTCTTAAATGTCGTTATTGAGTGTTTTTCTGCGTTTGTAGCCATTGTTTTGGTATTTTCATTTTTTGAAAACTTATCTTTTGACATTTGTCGATATTCCTCCTAAAATTTTTTCCGAAATGACTTCAAACTTGAATTATAAAAAGATTGGACTATTATCTAAATTATTTAGGAACTTAATTTTGATATTTGATCCCACATCTAAGCAATTGTCGATTTTCAAAACCTACTTTTTTGGGGCTTTCAAATTGAGAAATTGCGATATTAAGTTTTCTTTTTATCAGATCTCCATGGAATTTTCAGATCATTTTGAGTCTGAGGAGACAAATTTATATTTAGATTAGTTGTTTGTATATGCAGTAATTTTGATTTTTTTCTTGCAACAGTATTTCCAAAAATATTTTTGCGGATATTTAAAAATTTTTTTTTGGAGTATACAGAAATATTATCTAAGTAACAAAAATGTATCTTTCCCGACTATATACGGCCTGAAAGTTTGATGTTGATAGGATGAGCAAAAGAAAAAATCTCAATATTTCACTTTTTAAAAAAAATTATTTTTCGAAAAAGTGAAATATTGAGATTTTTTTTCTACACATCCTATCAAAATCAGATTTACAAGACGTATATAGTGGGACGAGATACATCGTTTTTGCTTAGATAATTCTTTTCTATAGACAGAAAATGGGGTTTAAATAAATTACTGTGCTCACAGGCCCACTTACTGAAAGTTTTAAGAGAATAATGGAGGGTACTGAGAAGATTTCAGAATGGTTCACTGTGTTGGAGAAACCTTATTAAAAAAATTGAAGAAGCCAAATGACACCTGTATGTATAGAACCTTCCTTTCGACAATGTATGAAACACTGGTTTTAGTGCTAAGATCAAGGATGTAGGACCACGTTACAAGCAATAAGATAATAAATGATGAGTGAAAAGGGGTAAGTTAGGATAGTACGGAACAAAGGAACAGTTAATAAAAGAGATGGTGGTGGAAGACCGCAGAAGACACAAAATAACCTGAATAGATGGTGTACCTCAATCGTAGCTAAAGGTGCGTCAAGTTTCTTTTTTCTTAAATATAGCCTTTTTTATTTTTATTTTTGAGAACTTTATTTCTGTTCGGAATTTGAGGAAACAAACATCGCCAAAAAAAAAAAAAAGTCGCCAAATCGTATAAAAATCTTCAATGCATGGAAAAAGGTTCAGTAGAAAAAATTTTTCCTTTTTTTCATGTTTCAACAAAAAATCATTAGCAAATAAAAAACTTTTACATTTTGATCATGATTAATATTACACCAAAAGAAAGATCTGGCCCTGTTATTCTAAATCAGATATAAAAATAAAAATAAACAGAGTGGAAAATATTAACTGAAAAAAATTTATAAAACAAAATTTAAAAAATAAAAGCTGAATTTGGCTAGAAAAAAATTGAGGATTCATAACATCAATGCAAAGGACAAAAAGTTTAAATGAAACTAAAATTAAAAAGTGGATTATTCCATGGTGTTTCAATATCCTCCATTGTTTGTACAAGCAGTGAATCCCCTGAGCAACAACCATACCAGAGGATACAGAATAAACCCAAGGAATGAAAAAATACTAAACAGATAACGCAACTGTTCTATAAGAACGATCTAAAACTAAACTCACCAAACAAAGAAGAAACTAAAAGGCAAGTTAAGATAGTTAAAAAAAATCATTAATAAAACAAGTTAAAGAGCTAAATTCACAAGTAAAATATAAATGTCTTAAGATTCAGGTCATCAAATACCAAATCCAGAGAATGTGGAACATGGAAGAAGTAATTATTGGTGGTAGTACAAAAAGTGATGGGTGATAGGAAAAATTAAACCTATCATGATTGCTCACCTAGAGAGATTTCCGATCAGAGTAACATCCAAAATATGTTTGAAAGTAGAAAAAAAGAGCCTAAGTATCATCAGGTTGGTGTTGGGCAAGTAAAGGAGAACATTTGCCAGCCTTAGACTCGCATTTTGAGGACGGTTTGTCCTATTAAACCTTTTAGAGGATATAAAAATGTAAATATATTTAAAAAAAAAAACATGTTTTAAATGTTCTGAGCACAGCTATGAATATAGCGATATTTTAGCCTTCTTTCTCGATTTCATTCATTCAGAACTCAGAACATTTAATAATTTTTTTTCCTCCTCCTTTAAAAGGGTGTAAGAAGTACACCACCTGTCGCTCAACAATGCAGTGAGAAGGCTGGCACAGTGGCTTCATATATTCCCTTCTCTACAATACACCGGACACCAGACCTATTGATCCCCCAAGATCTTTACCTCCTCCAAACATATTTCAGATGCTGTTACTCTAATCGAGAGTCCTTTTAAGTGGGCGATCAGGCTAGATTTTACAATTCCCAAATCGTCCAACCATCACCGGTATTACCATCACTTCTAAATTCTATTCGAGTTTACATTCAAAAATGAAATGATCACATTTAAACTTCTTACCTTGTGACTTCAAATGAAGTTCAAAGTTCTTCCTTCTTGACGATTGAGGTTCGTTTCTTAAAGAGCTTTCTACTTTGAGTGAATGAAGAGGTGATGCAAGTGTTCAAAGTAAAAAAAGAAGCGTGGTTGAATGTACTAAAAAGCCAATGATGAAGTTTCAAAAAAGAAAGATGTTTGGAAGATATAAGGAGAGGAAAAAAAACTATGAGGGTGCATACGTTAGTACGAGGAAAAAAGAGCGTAAATGAACAATTTGGAAGGAGGATGAATGAGGACTTACAAGGGAATAGGAAGTTCTTCTGGAAGGAAGCGCGAAAGTTTAAAAATAAGAAATAATGGGAATCTGCTTAAATGAATAGGGATGGGGCATCTTTGTAACTGATGAGATAGATGTGCGGAGAGTGTGGAAAGGGAACATTTCGCAAATCTGCAAAACGTTTTCAGTGATGAAGAGGTGATAGGAATGGTGTGTGGATTTTGATGGCTGCAAGAAGGAATAGTGTATTTTGGAGACTGAGATATTAGTACTAAGGAGGAGGGTAATGGTATGAGAGAAAAGCGCGCATGTGAATTGGTAATATCCAACAGGCCATAGATGTAATTACTGGGTGAAACTGATCAAGAACGGAGGCGATAATGTGATCGAATGGATTTGGAAGTTGTGTACACAAAACGATTTATTTAAGCCTATATTTTCCGAAGGATTGGGCGAGAGCAATAATAGTACCCCTTATCTTAAGGGTAGGGGAAATATGGAGAACCTGAGATTTTAGAAGGGAATTAGTTTTATTCGAGTGTTGCAGAGAAGAGATTTTGGATTTTGGTCGAAAGAGTGCGTCAAGTGACTGGGGAACTGATTGTCGAAGAGCAAAGCGCATTAGAACGTGGACATAGGATGTGTGATCAAATTTTTACATTTGAAAACAAATGATTGCAGGAAAATGAGAGAAGAAGATAATAAAATTGGATTTAGTATTTATGGATTTGCAAAAGGCGTATGCATAGGATTTTAACTAGGTAATCTGTGCAGTGTAGTGATATATTGGTGTTCGTGGTAGGTTCTGAATGGGATCAAAAGTATGCTATGACGATAATGAAGCGTGTGTAAGAATAAATGGAGTTGAAAGTGATTGTATTAATATGTCTGGGTTAATAGTAGAGTGAGGCATGATGTGTTATGTCTCCTTGGTATTCAATTTGTATATGGATGAGGTATGAAAGAATTAGAAGTGTAGTGGCAGGGGAAATGATGGAGATGGAAGAGAGTAGAGGGTACCCTACTTACAAGGTTTTGCATTAAAAACCCGCCCCCCCCAAAAAAAAAAAAAAAAATACTAAGTTGCAAGTGGGTTTTTTTTTGGGGGGGGGGGGATTTTTGACATTTTTAGCTATTATTTTCAAAAATTTGAGATACTTTTTTCAAAATATATATTCAATATACTATTTTATGCTTTCATTATTAGTGAGGCTAGTTGCATTTTATTCAAAGATTTTAACAGAATAAGCATAAGAATTTTTTTTAAAATTTTTGAAATAAATGAGAATTAGAAAAAAAAAAAAAATTTAATTTAATACAAAAGTACAAGTGAATGTATCTTTAAATTTTATTGACTAAAAGATAATAACTAGATTACATTATTAAAATTACTAAATAAACTTTTAGTTAATAAGAACGTAAAAATTTTCCTCCTTCAATAAATTAATTTCATAACCTATTTAATTCTCTCTCATTGCTGATTTCAAAAGGGTCTTGTCTTATCTTGAAACAGAAGGTAGTTATAGGATTTCAAAGAAACGGTCAAGTAACCTCCCAAAATTGTGACCATTGGAACTTGGATCTCAACAAAAGTCACAGAAAAATTTGTCACACTAGTGATAAAATAATAATTTATGAAAATAATAAATTTCACACGAGGATCAATCAAATTTATATGAAACTCAAATAAAACCACCTTTTAATTGTCTATTCTTACCAGACTTTCTTCTAATTGAGAAATTTGTTCAATATTTTGATCAGACTCCAAATATTCTTCCTTAAAACTCAACGGCTCAGCTTTTATTTCAATCCCATCTGTGACATATATGTGTGAGTAAATTAATTCTTTCTGTGGAAAAGATAAATTTGTAAATGATATTTTATTGTAACAACTATAATAATAATAATAATAATAATAATAATAATAATAATAATAATAATAATAATAATAATAATAATAATAATAATAATAATAATAATAATAATAATAATAAAAATAATAATGATAATAATAATAATTAAATAATAATAATAATAATAATAATAGATAACTAATATAAAATAATCAATAATAATAATAATAATATAGGAATAATAATAATAAAACTTCTTACCCCAACTTTTTCCAACAATGAATCCTGTTCACAAGTTTTGCCTGTGTTCTGAAATCTTCGAAAACTTTCTCAAGGGTTTCTTTCCTTAATTATCAATTTTCACCTTAATATCCATTAATATCAAAAATTCAAAATTTACTTGCTTTAAATACCAATGCGACAAAGCCTTTCCTGTTGATAAAAAGAATAATGTTTTACTAACTCTTCTATTAAATCAGTCCCTACAATTTTACTACAATGGATGAAGATAAAATAAGCCTATATACGAGTGAAATGTAGGTCTATAGTTCAAAACTCGATGTTTTCTTCTTTTTTTTCTTTTCTTTGGGCTTCATTTGATTTTACATACTTGTAAAAATGTACGTAAATCGTCTTTCCCATTCTTCAATTAAAAAATTACTTGAGAGAACTAAAGAGGATTTTTACATTTATCAATTTGTAAAATTTAATTACTTCTTTGCTCCAACCTTCATACACACAAAGCAGATCTCTCTTTCTCCACACAAATATCTGGCTATTAGGCTAAAGACAGACCCACCAGAGGATTGGCTAGAGAAAAAAGGATATAGATCAGGGGAGATTTTGCCGTGAACAAATCAGAAGACAAAATGATCCTGAGATGAGTCAATCTTAGCTCAGTTCTGTTTTCAACCTTGACTGCACATTGGATGTGATAACCACAGCTTTATTTAAAAGTTTGTAATTATCAATGTATCTTCCGATTAAGTTTTAAGAACAGTCACACTTGCTTATTCCCGAAATTATATAATGATTCCAAGTCTCAATTGAGTCGAGAAATAATTGATTAAAATTAGGATCTAAAGTCATTTGGGTACCTATCAATTAAAAATATTTCTTAAAGAAATTTATATGTAAAATAAAGCACAAGGATCAAATAAATCTTAATAACATATTCCTCATTTTTATTCAAAGGGTGTGTTGGTCTCTCAACATGACCAAATTGGTAACTTTTCTATTGGAAAGAGGGACAATTCCCGCCAGGGAGGAAAAATCGTCCAATCGTGAAAGATTTATCATTTAAATAAAAGACTCTCTACGCATCTGAGTCGACTTTAGTCTATAAATACATGTCATTAAAGAGTCGATTACACATTATTTATAGTATAATCATATTATATATATAATATATATATATATGTTATATATAGCTTAATATAATATACAGGATATTAATAATATATGAAATCATAGAAATGAATATACTATATATTATATATATATATATATAACTATATAATTATTATATATAATTATATATATATACTACTATATATATACATATATACTATACCGTAAAAGCGGGTTACTTTGGACAATTGGCCACAATGTTTTATGCTTGCCGAAACATTCCCAAAAATGCATTTTTTAAGAGTTAGATCCCCATACAAAATTAATGCTCCCACCGCACTAGGGCATAACTCACCAAAAAATTGAGGCCTCTTCGCTCTTGTAGCTGGGCCTGTGCCGAGGTCAAAGGGGGGTGGCCAAAGTCTACCCCAGCCAATGGGGGTAACTTTGCCCCCATGCCAAAGTTGCCCCATTCGTATCAAAAAGTTGTATTGTAAGTACTAATACTTCCTTTATATTGCCTCAGTCTTTACTTGTAGTAATTAATCATTTTCTTACTTTTTATTTGAAATTTCTGCGACTTGTTTTGTGGTCAACTTTTTTTAATGACTGGCTTGGTACTGCGGATATGCATTTCTAACAGATTAAAATTAAAAATCTCCTTTTTTGAACAAAAACTTTAAACAAATAACTTAACTACTTAGGCCAACACCTTTAGGGCTGGAAAACACGATACTGCCCTCTTGGATTTTGTAATGGGATTATATTTAAATTTCATGATGTCGGCATGGCGAAAATCACAGAACTTGTCCTCAAGAGTTTAGTGCCCTGACCATTTTAACATTACAGCTCTTTAAAATTTTTAATATTATCTCTTAATCCACTATGTTACGGTAAATTTTGTGAAATCGTAGGAGTTTGGAGGGATTGGATATCAGAAAAAGACATAAAAATTGAACAAAAAATGGAAAACTAAAGTGCCCTAAAAATGGATAATAAATTGCACAAAAGAAGACAACAATGACATATTCCAACAGCTCAACTTAAAATTATAGACATATTTATATATATTTTAAATTAAATAACAAACCCTCGGTCTAGTATTTAATTAAGAGGCATTCTAGGAGCCGGACCTCAACAGACTGCCACAAGTGCCCCAACAATCATAACATCATGGGGGCAGCCAAAGTTTACCCCTCCCGATTCTCAAATGTTAAACCTTAACAATGTTGCAAATGTGTTTAAATAAATGTTTGAACATTTGTCATTATTATTCCTAAGCTCTTTCTGAAACATGTTTGGTAGGTATTTAAAAAAAAATGTGTCTGACTCTTTTAACTTTGATCGAGATAATCTTCATAAACAACCAAAGGAAGGCTGAAAAATCAGATTTTGCAACATTTTTTTGGATAAATGTTTGTAACTCTGAACTTGCTTAATATAAATTTATACAAACAATAATTAAGTAATCTAAGTAACAATATTAAGATAACAAACTGTGTCAGCGAGAGTGTCATTATCTTACTGATAAAATAAATTATTTTACAAAATAGCTAAAAATTTGAGCAAGGGTGAAAAATGGCCAAAGTAGCCCTGACAAAGTAACCCCGCGCTTTACGCGGCTATAATATATATATATATTATATATATATATACTATATATATATATACTAGTATATATATATATAATATATAATTATAGTATTAACTATTATGTATATATATATATAGTTATATATATATATATATTGGTAGCCCTCAACTCCACTCCTATGAGAAGTGGGTGACCTCCTGAGATATTGTTCCACTATAGCAGGCCAAGTCCATAGATCGTCAGAGCGAGTGTATCTATAGTTGTATCTGATGTCCGTAAGGTTCGAGCAGTTTAGTAAAGGTGTCTTGTGTATCATTTGTGAGG
The DNA here is from genome assembly GCA_015478945.1 of Trachelipus rathkii. NCBI lineage: Eukaryota > Metazoa > Arthropoda > Malacostraca > Isopoda > Trachelipodidae > Trachelipus > Trachelipus rathkii. Next base: position 34,111 of record JABUQX010090622.1, on the reverse strand, counting down.
GAAGTTGACAGCTTTGACCGTAGAGGCGAAGGGTGCATTATGAAACCTTGTTATATTCTGAAGGGAGGGATGAAAGCCCAGACCAAAGACAGGACTTAGCAGTATTTACTGGGTTGACAATAGTGTTACTGATACTGAAATTTTAGTCTGAGATACTGATACCAATACAAGTACTTTCACAATTTTTCAAAACTTGATGCAGAAATATTAGAAACTTGTAAGAATTCTCTTTTTTTCAAATATATAAATATATATATATATATATATATATATATATATATATATATATATATATATATATATATATATATATATATATATATATATATGCCCTATATATATTAGTTGTCACCACCACTCATGGGCAGAGCCCTATTTCAAGGAGGGGGTGCTGAATGACTCAAAAGTTAACCAACTAACGTAAATTACGCAGATGAGCACAGACACAGGTGTTAGAGTGAGGGAGATAAAATTCAGCATGAAACACAGATAGAAGAGAATTCTACAAGAACAAAGGGTGGCAGGAAAGAGGAAAGCACCACAGTGAACTAGCCTGGAGTTACATTATCAACACAAACTCATGCACAGATACAAGAACCCGCTTGTATTAAAAGGCATCTTAAAGGTGGTGGTACGCAAGTAACAAGTTCCCTCGAGCACCTGCTGCAGCAGTACCTAGTTTGACAAAAATGAATGCAAACTCAAGCATTTAAATTTTGTAAACAAATGCCAAAACGAAAATGACTTTACAATACATAAGTTTTCATTTTTGCATTTGTGCTTACGAAATGTAGGAAATGCTCAAGTTTGCGTTCGGTTTGTCAAACTTGAAGGACAAAATCGTAGAAATACTGAATTTAGGGTGCTTACTGCCAAAAATGTAAATAATATAGCAGCATGGTAGGCCCATTTAAATTCAATAAAATCAGCTTTAAATAAAATTTCTTCCAAATGCATAAAACTCCATCACAATAGTAAATCAATTATTTGTAATATAAATAATTTGTTATATTTTTATTTCTGTTTATTCCAAATCAATAGGCTTAATCACAACAGCTGATTCCAATTGTTTACAAACAAAAGTAAACATAAGAAATCAGGTCATTTTTGCCCGAAATTCATGCTAAAATTGTGTAACCATATCTTACAGTGATCATAAGCTGATTTTTACTAGCGGAAGAGGGGAAAGTTATCGTAGAATTAAAGATAAATTCTAGGAAATTGTTGGACAAATGATATATATATATATATATGTATATATATGCTGACTTCATAGCCAACCCAACCTTATAATATATATAATAGCACTTCTATATATATATATATATATATATATATATATATATATATATATATATATAACCATAACAACTATATGCTATATATACTATAACTATATATATCCAAGATGCAAGGGTGTTTGGTATGAGTAAAGAGGTATCTGCAAATTTTAAGTAAATCTGATGTTTCAAAATCAAGATAATTACCGCACAGCCACCCACCCGATCTGTGGTAAACTCGTTAAATCACCCAGTTGACAGTCTAAGAGTTTGTTCTAAGGATATTTTCTAGTGGACTGAGTGGTTGTTTAATGAAGAATGTCTGGGGGCAGGGATGGTGGGAGGAAGAATGCTGCATATGTTAGAAGAGCATATAGCTGGTGTGATTTTTTTCCCCTACTTGGTGCAGGGGTTGTTATATTGTTTAGAGTCTTAAAAGTGGTCTGTTGAGGAGTGAGTTGCTAAAATTGGCTATATTCTTTGCTAAATTAATTTCTGCCTCTCTCTCTCTTTGCTTTTCTTATTGACTGGCTGAGTTCATTTCTATTTTTCCTTTAATTTTCTAAATCATCGTCCCTATTACTGCCACTAAATATTTTAAAACATCTGCGCTTTTCATTAATTTTATCTATTCCATCAAACAGGTTTTCTCTTCACCACCCTAAAGGGTTTATCCTTAAAACATACTCACTGAACATTCATAAAAATTCGCATAAAATATTCCCACATGATAAAACAATTTGGTCTTTAAATTCTTTATCCCAGTCAATTATATAAAAATTTACCTAGTATACAATTTATAAATGCAAATTCTAACACTATTAGATAAGGAATCCCACATTGGAATATAGGAAAATTAAAATCCTCATTATGACTATATATTTTCTTTATTGTGGCATACTGTATCGATTTATTTCACCATTTCCGCATTTAACTCTTGACTCTGGGCAGGTCTATAAAATTTAACATCATGATTAGTTTTAAAGTCTGTCATTAACACAAATTAAATATTGCTTTTAACATAAAGCATCACACTACCACCCTTCATACCTTTACGCTGGTATGAAAAAAAAAGGGAATATCTGTCCATTTCATAATCCTAAAAGGTGTCTCCATACAATTCTTCATTAATGCAAGCTTCCATTAGGCAAATAATGTCTAGAGTTCTCCTTGGTACAACTAAATCAGCTCATCTTTGCTCATTTAATTAGCTCATTCTGTAACAATGCTAGTTTTATTTACCTCACCACTATTATAGTTACTACTGATACAATTATTCATATCAAGAATTAGCCCATCACCCCTAACTTTACCTAGTTTTTTGATAGACATCTCTAAACTGGTATTGAAAAGCTCAATAACTTTAGGACACAAGTGAACTCCATCTATTACAAAAAGATTCTTATCCAGAAATTCTCTCCACAAATCCAAAAACCTAATATTTTCTGAAAAAACAAATTCCTAACCCTTTCATTTACACCTAAAGCCCTACTTCTCCATTCCTGACCTGCACTTAACCTAGGTAAAATCCCAGAAATCATGAACCTTCTTCCACTAGCTTTCATCTTCTGAATCAACCTCCTATAATTTGGTATTAATTCTTCTGACCTTCTATGTCCTATATCATTTATACCCACATGCACAATCACATTTGAAAAGATATTTGTAAATTCAATCCACAATATTCCTCTCTTGCACATGGATAACATACTTGCAATTGTTTCCTTCAATCCATATTTTGAAAAGTCCTATCTAGGTATCGTATCATAGTCTCTCCAATTAGCAATGATTCAGCATTCCCTTTAGAAAACTCAACATTACCATTGGCTTTCTCTCATCCCTCACCATCTGGAAGAGTTAAACCTGTTACTGCAGGTCAAAGGCTGACTGACTTTCGAGATCTTAATCTTGCTATTTCTATTATCTATAACTCTCCATTCATCTGCAGACCCATTAGCCACTACTCTAGCCTTATCCCTCTCATCTTCCTACCTAGGTGAATCACTAGTTCTCTCTACCCCTATATCCCACTCCCTCCTTGCCTTGACATCCCTACTAACTTTTTTCCTAACAATTCCCACCTTTCTCACCTCAAATACCAAATCTTTTAATTAATTCACGATTTCCCTCAGCCTTGCAATCTCCTTCCAAAATAACACATTCCCTGCATTCAAAATACAAACAGGGCAGCTATTCACCTCTCACAGTCCTACAACTATCACACAGAGCATACATATTTTAAATTACTAATAACTTTAATACTTAATTTTACTAACTTGTACCTATTATTTCACTAACTACAATTTTTAAATATCACCAAAGCCTAAATCTTAAAACAAGTTAAAATTTTAAACAAGCTTGAATCCAGCTTAGCTAGGTCCTAGGCTAAGGCTATATAAAAATTATAAAGTAGGCCTAACTTTAACCTATGGCTCTGGTAAACTTAATTTAAATTAATCACAAAATTGATATAATAATTGTCAATGACTGTAGTTAGAAAACTATTTAATAACCCTAATAAACCTGAAACACACAGTATATAGTAAATCTCTTATCTACTCTAGCCTAGGGTTAAGTTATCAAACACTGACCTAGTCCAATACTCAACTAAAATAAATTAACAGTTCAGAAATAATCACAAAAATACGAATACAAATTTTTAAAAACCACAATACTAATTTGTTAACTAAATTCACTTGCAAATACACAGATTATAGCAGTAAAATGGGAGCAAAAAGAAATACATAAAACCCAACTCAATGGCCAGAATACTACATGTCCATAGCTAGCACAATATTTTTAGCACAATATTTTTTAAGGACAATTTGAAGACAAATTTCTTAAGACGAATAAAAATAGAAAACCACAGTGTACAGACTTAGTTGGAATAATTGTAACTTTATAAATAAATCCAAAATAAATTAATTAAATAAATAATAAAATAAATAATATAATAATAATAATAAATAATATAAAATAAAATAAATAATTAATAATAATTAATAAATAAATTGAATAATTAAATGAATAAATAAAATAAATAAATAAAATAAATAATATAATAAATATAAAATAAAATAAAATACAATAAAATAGATAAATAATAGTAGTTTATTAATAAATAAAATAAATAAATAATAAAAAAATTAAATAAATAAATAAATTGGTTCAAGTTTGCTTGAAGTGACAAATTTTGAAATCACAAAATCCCCTATTTTCCCCTAACATATTTTACTAAAATATGCTAGGAGAAAATAATTTTAGTAACATTTTAATTTTGCCCTAACAATTTATTGTTGCGTTGTGTGAAGCTCAAAACCTTTAAAAAGGTTTTGACAAAGTTTACCCTAAAATAAGTTCCAGCAAATTTAAAAAAAAAAAAAAAAAAAAAAAAAAAAAAAAAAAAAAAAAAAAAAAAAACTTTCCTTTTTCAGGAAGAATACAATGAAGATTTATGAATGAAGTTGTAAACATAGTAAACAAAGGTTTCGGTAATTATCCTATATTTAGGGGAATTTTTTTGAAAATTAGGATAAAATAGTCTAGAAAGCATTCTGTAGCCAAATATAATAAACTAATTAATTATATACTTTCTTTTATTGAAATCATGAAGCTCATTGTAATATATATATATATAATATATGTATATAGCAACTCTTAATATATAATAACTTTTATATATATTTATATATATATATATATATATATATATATCTATATATATATATATTAACTCAATATAAACTGCTATAACCCAACAACAACTTTCTTATATATATATATGTATAATAATATATATATATATATATATATATGCTGTATATATGAGTAAATATCTAGTATTTGATCTAAGTATTTTCTGAAAAAATTCTAAGTTCAAAAAAATTTTTAAGTTCAGAAAGTTAAGTTTTTTAAGAAAATTCTTTAGTGGCAAGCTACTGGGTCTATGCCAGGAAGCGCCTAGCTGACCTCTTAAAGAGCTTTCTTTCTTTCTTTTCTGAACTTAGGAAATTGTTTTGACTTATTTTTCCAGAAAAGATACACTGATTCAAACCTAGATATTTACCATATATATATATATATATATATATATATGCTGCTGCTATGCTATCTGCTGCTGCTATATGCTAGCTGTAACCAACAATATTGTAGCAGCCAGTATAACAACTAATAACCAACCAGCCTTAACGCTATAACTAGCTAACAACTATGTATATATGTATATATATATATATATATTAACTATATATAATTTATATAGCCAGCAATAACCTTATATATATATAATATATGTATATATATATATATATAACATAGCAATAATATACATACATATATATAATATATATAATTATATATATATATATATATATATATATATATATATATATATATATATATATATATATATATATATATATATATATAATATATATATATATGTATATATATATGTAATAGGAAAAATTCGAGCTAAGTTAATAATAATATGCGATCACTAGCATTATAGATAATGTTATTTCAAATGTCACAATATCATATAGTGACATATACTGGTATTTTTCACTCTTTTTTTTTTTATTTTTTAATAATAAATTGAATTTCATTAAAAAAGTAAATAATTAATTATTTTATCGCATTTTGTTATTCGAATGTTTTTAAACTTTTTTTTTCAAATTTTCCCCTAGATTTGTTTACTATTTTTACTATTTTGTACTATTTTTACTATTTTTAGATTTTTACTATATTTACTATTTTTACAACTTCATTCATAAATCTTTATTGTCTTCTTCCTGAAAATGGAAAGTTTTTTTTTTTTCATTTGCGGTAACTCAATAATAGGGTAAACTTTGTCAATTGTCCTTAAAAAATATTGTGCTAAAAAGTAAAAATATTGTGCTAAGGCGTTTTCCATTTTGCATTTGTGCTAACGCTCGATAAGAAATGCTAATCAGTTTTAGCTGTTCGAAGGCGCCAATCGACCGATTGTTTCAATTTTTGATCAGCTGCATTCTAATGGAGCACGTGGTTTTGGAATAAACAAAAATAAAAAACAAAAACAAATGGTTTTTATCACAAATAATTGATCAACTATTGTGATGGAGTTTATCGATTTGGAAGAAATTAAATTTAAAGTTAATTTCATGAATGAAACATTCATCAAATCAACGAACTACTACGCCGCAATCTTATTTGTTTTCATTTTTTCGTTAGCATTTTCCTCAAAATTCGGTAAGCTTTGGAAACAACCCTAACAAAATTTAAAAAAGGAATTACTAAACTTGTTTCGTTAGCATTTTACTAATTTTGTTAAATTGACATAAACGAACGACTTTTTAGCATTTTCCTAAATTTCGTTAGCAAAAGTGCAAAATCGAAAACGTCTCTATAATCGAACGACTTTTTAGCATTTTCCTAAATTTCGCTAGCAAAAGTGCAAAATCGAAAACGCCTCTATTTCCCTATCTTACCGAAAAATTCTTGCGAAAAATGTAAACAAAGGAAACAGAAAGCAGATATTGGATGGATTCGACGCTTGGATCTTGTTGGTGTTGCTTGTGACAATCGCTGTGCCTAGTGAGAGTTTGCTTAGTAGCATCAATTTGTGCAATTTCTTTTCCATTTATCGGGGTGGGCCTTTTCATTTATTTTTGTTTATTTATTTATATACTGTTTTTATTTATACCTGATTTTGTTCTTTTTGGTTTTTGGTTTTTTTTTTACTATCGTAAGGCTGGGCGAATGGCCTAGACCTTCCGGTGATGGAGGAAGCCCTCTTCTCGGATGAGGAGTTGATGGAGGAGTCATCCAGGGGTGAGGATGGCAGGAAGAGGAGTGGTAGTGTTGCGGGTGTAACGGTGGGGGATTTGTCTCAACCAGCACCCAAAGAGGTGAAGAGGTGGATAGGGATGGGGTAGCTGTGGGTACCTCTGACCAGTCTCATACCTTGGGTTCCACTGAGGCGATAATCATTGTGCAGAGTAGGGATGGAACTTGTATTTTCACTAAACCCTCTAGAGCAACTGCTCTCTTGAATGACTCCCCTTTTGGGAAATTACTAATGGAGGGTACATGCCGTATTCTTGGGAGGGGTGCTGGGATTCGTTTCTCCATTCCTTCCCTGGATAGACTTCGGGTTCCCCTTGCAGAAATAGTTACTTTGGGGACTTTCCCTGTTAAATGCTGGGTCCCTCGTGCTTCTACTGATCATTCTTTACATATTTCCTATGGGAAAATAGGGCCAATAGAGGAAGATGATGCTTTTTTGAGTGATCTTTCTCATATCTGTTCTTATGACCTTGAGGGCAGCACTTTGTTGGAGGTTATGAGACTGGGCTCTTCAGGGGGCTCTTCAGGGGGTCCTAACTTCCCTTCCAAGACGCTGCGCCTGAAGTATAAAGGCCCTCTTCCATCTAAAGTGATAATAGGCCATGTCATATACCCAGTGTCTCAGTATGTGTTTCCAGTACGGCGTTGCTTCAACTGCTGGCAATACGGTCATGGTTCTGTTTCCTGTAAATCTTCCCCCCGCTGTTCGAGATGCTCCTTGGGGCATGTAAATGACAATTGTACCAATGATCCTTTTTGTTATTTTTGTAAGGGGCCCCACCGCCCTAATTCTAAATCCTGTGAGGTTTATATCAATGCAGTGCGGATTACTCGTGATACTCCTGTGGCAGCGGGTGGGATTAATTCTCCTCTTATAGCAGCTTTACGTGACCTGAATCCTCTTACTCGTGTTCGCCCTTCCCTCACCAATTTCCAGAATGCCGGTGTCCCTCATGTACCTACTCCGCTGGTAGGGCCTCCTCCGCCTTCCAGGTCATATGCTAGTGTGGTTTCTCACCCCAGTACCTCCTTCGATGGGTCGCATGGTCATGTGTCCCCCTCTTTGACCTCCCAAGTGGCTGCCCCCCCGGCGGCTCTATCTTCTTCAAGGGGGGCCCCCTGCCCTCCGGTTAGTTATCCTAGAAACTTGTGTAACTCTGCCCCTGCAAACCCTTCCGTTCCCTCTGGCCCTGAGTTTCAGGGGATATCCCATGTTGGTCCTGTAAGGGCTCCCTTGGTGCCAAATGTTCCGCAGCATCACCTCTCATCTCCTCGTCCTACTGATGGTTGGTCTACCTTCTTGGTTTCCTTGGGACCCCTTGTTTCCAAATTTCTCACGTCTTATCAGGTGAGTGGTTCTCTTTTATCAGCACTTTCTTGTATATTCTCGGATCTCATGTCTTTGGTTTCTTCTATCATTTTCCACAATGGCCTCCCCTAATCTTGTCTTGTGGAATTGTAGATCCTTATTCCCAAAGTTGGGTGTTTTTAAAAATTATGTAGCTACAACTTCCCCGATGATTTTAGGTCTGTGTGAAACCTGGATGCAGCCTAAATACACCCCAACAGTGGGCGGATATACCTTCCTCAGGAAGGATCGGGTCAATCAGTTGAGGGGGGGTGGATTAGCTTTCCTCCTCCATTCCTCTTTATCTTACCAGGAGATACCGTTGACAGTTGCTCCGGACGCAGTCCTCGAGGTGCTGGCAGTGAGAGTTGCCTTTGCGTCAGGCTGGGCATCTCTGTTGTTATGTTACAATCCTGGTCGAAATTTGGCATTACCGGAGATTCAGCATTATATTCGTCAGTTGCCCCTGCCTGCTTTGATAATGGGTGATTTTAATGCCCATCACAATCTTTGGGAACCTGGTCTTCCTCGTGGGGGTTGTAATAAATCTGGTGATTCTCTATTCACCTTTTTGTCCACTTCCTGTGATTTTTCCTTATTAACCCCTCCTGGTCTGGTAACGAGAGTGGATTCCTATAGTGGTAGGATCTCTACTCTTGATTTGGTGATTGGGAGTGGTTTCTTCTTGCAGGCTGACATTTTGACGGGTTCTTCCTTGGGTAGTGACCACTATCCGATCCATGTTCATCTTCCTTTACGGGTGCAACCCCTTCAACAACTTCGCCCTCTCACTTGGAAGTTTCCTACCTCTCAGGATGTGTGGGAGCAATACAGTGGTCGGACTCTCTTCCGGGTGATGCAGTTGGTACCTTGGAGGATTGGACAGGCGTTGTAACCCTTAGTATCGTTACCTCTGCTGCTACAGTGTTTCCGCTTACCAGGGGGAAATTCGGTAGAAGACCTCGGGCTTTGTGGTGGAATAGAGAGTGTGAGGAAGTCTTGAAGAAACGGAATAGGGCCTACAATATTTGGCGTCGGTTTCCTACCAACGGAAATGGCCTGGCATACAGGAGGTTAGCGGCCCAGTGCAAGAGGTTTCATTTGAAATGTAAAAGGGATACCTGGAACATGCGGCGAGCCCAGCTATCTTTTACGAATCCAGACTCGAGAACTTGGTCCCTGTTGAAGGGCATGACGTCGGCTTTTGTCCCTCAATCATTCCCCCTTACTCGGGATGGGGGTCTCCTGCTCCATAACTTGGAGAAGGCTGAGTTGTTTGCTGATCATTACGAGCAGGTCTTCCGACCGGGGGCCCCCTTACCCGGCAGTGCTGCCCTTGCTGCGTATATACAGAAATCTGAACTTGACCCACCTTCTTTCCTGGGATTCAAATTTACGGCTGCTGAATTGAATCATGCTTTGTCCTCCCTCCCTGATAGCAAGGCCACTGGGGTGGATCTTGTAGATAATAAGTTCCTGAAATATCTTTCCTCTGCATCTAGGGATGCTCTCTTGAACCTCTACAATGCTAGCTGGACCCAGGGTATATTTCCCTTACAGTGGAAGTTGTCGGTCATTCTTCCTTTCTTGAAACCAAATCGGGATTCCTCTACCCCAAAGGGCTACCGTGCTATTCAACTGCTTTCCTGTACTGGTAAGGTCTTGGAGAGAATGGTACAGGCTCGGTTGCGTTGGTGGCTTGAATCTTTTTCCCTGCTCTCTCCCATTCAGTATGGTTTTCGACCTGGTGTGGATACCACTGACTGTCTCCTGACCCTGGAGCACATTATCTATACCGGTTTTCATAATAAACAGTATACCTTAGTTTTATTTTTTGATTTGGAAGCAGCGTTTGATTCTGTCTCACATATGGGCCTCTTATATAAGTTAGCATGCTTGGGTCTCAAGGGACATCCATTGCAATGGTTCCATAGCTTTCTAACTAATCGCTCTCTCTCTGTCAGAGTTGGTGGTGTGACTTCTTCGGTACGGCCTGCCCTCAGTGGGGTCCCGCAGGGGTCTGCCTTGAGTCCCTTGTTGTTTGCTCTATATATATCTGATTTGCCAACTCCTGCCTCCACTAAAGTTATGGCATATGCCGATGATTTGGTTTTATGTGCAACTTCTCCGACCCTGTTAGGTGCCCAGAGAGCTTTGGAGGCTGGAGCACAGAAGATTTTGGACTGGGCAGATCGATGGCACCTGCATTTCAATATTGCCAAGTGTGCCTTGATGTGCTTCACGAGACGGAGGGTTCCTTTCTTACCATCCCTTCGCCTGAACAGGAGTCAGGTTCCCTTTGTCACGAGGCATAAATTTTTGGGACTTACCTTTGATGGCCCCTCACTCATTTGGAAGCCCCACATTCGGGGCCTCCAGTTACAGTGTTTGAATAGGCTCAATATGATGAGACGATTGGCGGGTACTAAATGGGGTGCCTCCCAGAGCATGCTGCTCCACTTTTATATCATCTATATCAGAGCTAAGTTAGATTATGGGAGTGTGGTGTACTCTTCTGCTTCCCCAACGACTCTGAAGTGCCTGGATACCATCCAAAATACTGCCATCCGGATAGCCCTGGGAGCTTTTCCTTCTTCTCCCATTAAGGCCTTGGAGGCTGAGGCTTGTCTTCCTCCTCTCTGCCTGCATTGGGAGGACCTGGTGGCTCGGAGATTTGTCAGGTTGATGTCTGCATCGGTGTCCCATCCTTTCCAGGTTTTCTATCGTGCTTGTGCATTGGGTTCCTTTGGCATGGAGAGGAGGAATATCCCCTTTCTCTCTCGAGCTAGGCGTACGGTGCGGTCTTATGGTTTGCAAGAGGTACCCCTGGAGCCTGTTTCTTCTGCTTCTCTGTTACCACCTTATAGCGACCTGGGGGCTCATTTCACTTTTGCCTTCCCGCGGCCTTGGAGAAAGGATGGTCCTCCTGATTTGGGGCGAATCCTCTTTCAAGAAATCCTGCATACCTATAGATCACATTTTCAGGTGTACACTGATGGTTCAAAAGTTCATATGGGCTCTACTAGTTCTGCAGCTGCTGCTGTGTTTTTCTCCGATCTTTCCCTTACACAAAATTGGAAACTCTCTTCCCTGCATTCGGTGACCTTCCTGGAACTATATGCCATTCTCAGGGCATTACAGTTTGTGGTGGCCCATCTCTCTCCTCAATCCATTATACTTTTTTCTGACTCCTTCATATAATTGCTAATCTCCAGCCTACCAAATACAGGAGAATTCAGTTTCAAATTCATAGGATCATCAGTGGAATGTCTCCTAGCCAGGGTTGGGCACTGCATTTCCACTGGGTCCCTTCCCACATAGGTATTGCAGGTAATGAAACTGCCGATGTCTCTGCTAAGTTGGCCCACCAACATCAATCCATTGAATCTTTTCCCTTAGAGTTGGCAGAATGGTATACCTGCATTGGTCGGGAGGTGAAGGCTGTTTGGAGAGAGGAGCTCGGTACTTTCCTTGGCACCCATCCCCTGGGACAACTATATGGAGAAGATGTTCGGTTTTCTTTCCCCTGTGCTCGTCGCTTGGAGACTGCCATTACGAGACTGCGAATAGGGCATCTTGGCCTCAATGGGCACCTCTTTCGTCTGGGTCTTTCCGACACACCCCTCTGTCCATCTTGCAATGGTGCTGTTGAGAGTGTGGAGCACTTTCTCCTTCAGTGTGGATCTTACTTGATAGCCAGGGAGGAGCTTCGGCTCTCCCTGCTGGGAGTGGGGGTTCCTCTTCTGACTCTTCCAGTCTTGCTAGGAAAGGTGAACGTGCCTCCGCTGTATAGGGTTAAGGTACATCTGGCACTACTCCGCTATCTCAAATGTACTGGTCAGTTGGGCAGGTTGTGATCTTTCATGGGGTTTCTGTTAGAAATAGGTTCCGGAAGGGGTCTTGCTGACTTGAATATTAGTGTTTGGCTGAGTGAGGAGGGATTTCACGGTTCTTTAAGCTCATACTAGGTTTCAGCATCTTACAAAGCCAGAAGTCCGGAAAAATGGTTTTCTTTAAGGGGACTACTAGATTTTGTTTCCTGCAGAAGCCCAGGAAGCCCTATACCCCAACAAGGTAACAAGGTAAGGAAACAGAAAGCAGTCATAATTTTTTTTTTTTTTTTATTACAATGGAATCAATTTTTTTTTATATTATGACGTTAAGAGTAATGAGATTGTGTCAAATATTTGTGTGATATTCACAATTTTAATTATCCTTAAAATATTCATAAAAAAAATGCCATGATAATGTTTTCACTCACGGAGTGGTAGGCCCGTTTGAATTATAAAGCACCTGAAGATGCTTCCTTGAATAAAAATGGCTTTAATTTTCAGCTTTGCCATTTTTGATGAAAAGATGTTACAATGATGCGCACTGCATTTTTTGTAACTATATATATATACTCATATATATATATATATATATATATATATAACAACTATATATATATATATATATATATATATATATATATATATATATATATATATATATATATATATAACTGCTATATATATTAGTGATAAGGACGATTAAATTTTGCGATAATGATAATGGTGGTAAATTTTACCGATGGCGATGACGATTAATTAAAAATTATTTAAAAAAATTTTTTTCTCTCTCTCTCTCTCTCTATATAATATCAACCTTATGTATATATATATATATATATATATATATATATACTCTTTAACTATATATATATATATATATATACTCCTCATATAATATACTCATCTATAATAACTTAATATATGTATATAACCTGTAACCTATGTATATATACTCTATACCACATTATATAGTATGAGAGGGTGAAGAGAGAGAGTATGTAATATCAAAGATAGAAATGGTGAAACATTGGTAAGCCCGGAGGAAATAAACAAAAGGTGGATAGTGTACTTTGATGAGTTGTTGAATGTGGAGTGCAACCGAGGAGAGGAATGAGGGAGAGAGAGGAGGGAGAGAAGCCGAGAGAGGAGTGGAGGAGGAGGGGAAGATCACGGAGAATTTGTGGGCGTTAGGCAATAGAAGAGCGGAAAGAAGACTCCTGGTGAGGATGGGATATATATTGAATTGCTGAAGGAGGAAGGAGAGGAGCTGCTGAGATTTCTGAACAGGATTTGGGTGGAGAGTAAGAGTGCCGGAAGGTTGGGGAAAGGTCAATAATAGTTCCCCATTTATAAAAGGTAAGGGCGCAGAGATTTAGCAAAAATTAGAGGAATCTCACTAATAATGGATCACATAGCGAAGTTATATGAAAAGTATTAGAAAAGAAAATTAAGGTAAAAATAGAGCAAGATTAAGTGAAACTAGTATGGATATAAATTGGCAGAAAGCACTATAAATTGTGTTCGCATTGAGAATGATACAGGAAAAAAAAAGACATGAGAATACAACAAGAAGGCATATATCCTTCATAGATTTGAAGAAAGCATTTGATTCTGTACCCGGAGAGAAGCTGAGAGTTCTGGAGAGGGATTATGAAGTTGAAGACAGACTGATAAAGACAGGCAGTAAGAAGTGCATATGTGAATAGCTTAAGTAAGGTAAGAGCAGGATATAAAAACGAGGAATGGTTTGAAGTAAAAAACTGGAGAAAGGCAGGGTAGTGTGTTGTCACCGATACTGTTTATAGCATATTTGGACACAGTCATAAGAGGTGTAAAGGAAAGTTTAGAGGAGATTGACGGAAACATCATGGTATATGAGATGATTTGGCGTGGTGGAGTGGAGATGGTGAGAGGTTGAGGCAAATGGTGCTTTGTTTTTCGCTGAAAAATTGAGAGAAGCTGGATTAAATATGAATGAGCTATGGAGAAAACAGAAATAAGCCAAATGCAAAGTGGGAGGTACAGGGAGGAGGGGAGGGAGGGAGTTGATAGTGGAGGAGGCCAGACAGTAGAGGAGATTAAAAATGTGGACAGATATAAATAACTAGGTAGCACATTTGGAAGAGAAGAGAGTGTGCAAAGGAAATTACGAGTAGGATTGAGCAGTATGGCAAGACTGTAAGAGCAGTATACGCCATCTTGAAAGATAAATATATGAACAAAGAGGTGAAGAAAGCAATTACGAAGGAGTGTTGACACCAATACTGTTGTATGGGGTAGAGACATGGAGCATGACTTAGGAGAAGGAGAGTAAATTTACAGACAGCGGAAATAAGATATGTTGAGAATAGCCAGAGGTGATTGGAAAGACGAGGAGAGACAGTGAGCTTCGAGACAATGTGAGGAGGCGTGGGTGTGAGCCACTTGTTCTGAATAAAGTGCAGGCCCCAGCCAGGGCTAAAGTGGATTTGGGACACCTGAGAGGATGCAGGAAGAGTTGCCAGTAGGAGGTGGAGGTGGAGACCGGAGGAGTGAGGCGAGAGAGGAAGACATGGAAGAGATGGAGAGATACAGTAGAGGATTCATTGAGGAAACAACAGATGCCTGCAATGGATGAGCTGATGGCGGATAGGATCGTGATCGATAGAACACAATGGAAGCGGAGGTTGGCCCCACTGACAGGCTCGTGAGCATTACTGGGAGAGGATTAGCCAGATGTAAGTTGGTAAGATATGTATAGGGACTACGTGATATTTCCTGTTTTTTAACAACAATATATATATATACCATATATATATCGCCTGCTAACTATATAACATATGTATATAGTAATATAACCTTATATTTATAGGCAGGGGTCGAGAGGTTCAACCTCCGAAATTATTTAGCGATCAAAATTTTTGATTCATTAAGTCTTACTCAATAATAATAATAATAACAATAATAATAATAATAAGTATAATAATAATAATAATAATAATAATAATAATAATAATAATAATAATAATAAAAATAATTAAATAATAATATTAGTTAATCAATGAAAATAAAAGTATTTATTAATGGAAATGAAAGTATATTTGTGGTCATGCTTGATTTCTTAGGTCAAGCTGACACCATTTCTCATAGATATATAAAATATTTAGACCAGGGACTTAAATGTAAAGGTTCCAAGTTTGCAGATATTAGCAAATTGGCTACCTCAGCAAGGAGATAATGATGGATGTATAAAGATTTAAAAAGATAAGGAGGAGCTGTAATCGTTGATAGGATGAGCAGGTTCATTCATCTTTTTCAGCTAAATCTTTCTTTCTCATTCATTCCTTCTAAAACTAAATCTTTCTTTCCTCATAATCTATGGATTCGATCGTGCTTGTTCTCTGGCCATTCAGGCTAGAGAACAGTGCCTATCGGGGAGTGGAAAAAATTCTCAGTTCTCATCACTCTCGATAATTTTCATTCAGCTAGAAATCGTTGCAGGGATACTCTTAAAAGCACGAGCAAAAGCGGGCTTTCATCAAAAAGGAAAGTGCGCTAACCTCCTTGGTTCTCCTACTGACAAATCTTTCATCTCTAGCAACTTCTTTAAATTTGCCTTTCCTCCTTATTCGATCTGGTCATTGTGTTGCTAATTCTCCAACTGAAAAGGCTAATCTCTTCGGCCCCTAAACAACTATATTCTCTATGTCTCAATATAACACTTTCCCTCAGTGTTGGAAGCTCTCTATGTCCCAACCTATTCCGAAAAAAAAAAAAAGTCCTTCCACAACTATCGCCCTAAGCTCTCCACTTACCATTCTATCAGGGTCTTTGAGACCGCTCAGCTCACTTCTTGGAGTCATCTGGAAACTCATTCCACGATCGCCAGTGCGGCTCTCGTTGCACGAAGTCTACTGGCGATATATTCTATCTAACCGATTTATGGTTTTTGCTCTTAGGAACTACGGGGAAGAACTGCGTGGTAGCGCTTGACATATCAAGCATTTGACCGGAAGTATGAGTACGCATCACTGCTCTCCCAAGCTCCCCTCCTTTGGGTTTCCTCCTTCTCTTCGACTTACTTATGTCTAGCTTTTTTCAAATCGCTCAATATCGGCTGTTGTTGATGGGGCGACTTTTTCTTTTCTGTCAATAGTGTGTTCTCCAGGGTTCTGTCTTATCTCCTACTTTATTCCTACTAGATTTGTGATCTTCCTCACCCTGCACCTCTATCCCACTTTCAATATTCCGATGACTCGGCCTTCATTCTTTAACTCATATCAATTCTCCTCCCTCTTTTATCTATTGCCTCTAGTCTTAATCTTTCCGATTCTATTCTCGCTGATGGATAGAAATATAACCTTGTAAATTCAATTCTTTAAAAAAGTCCAAATCTCCTTCTCCAAAATACCCTTCTAACTTTCCTATCTCTTTCGACGATTCTCTCGTCTCTCCTGTTGACAATATAAACATCCTGGGCCTTAATTAACATGAACAAAAAATGTCTTGGAAACCTCACATCACAACGTTTGCTAGGAAGTTCTGTTTAGACTGTGAGACTTTCCTCCTTTCTCAGTTGCTCCAGCTATGCAGTACTGCTCTCATATCTGGGGGAGGGGGCTCTGATTTCAGCCGGCTTTTGGACAGGGTCAAGTCAACGGCAAAAAGGCTTATAAACTGTTCTGTACTTGGTGCTTTATCTCTATCTATAGGTACCGCAGCGGCAAGGGTGCTCGAGGAGACTTATCACTCGCGTGCCACCACCCTTAAGGGCGCCTTCGTAGCACAAAGAGTGCTGTATCTGCGCACGACAAGTATTGTGTTGACATTGGTAACTCCAGGCTAGTTTGCTGTGGTGCTTCCTTCTTTCCCAACACCTCTGTTCTGTGGAATTCTCTTCCATCTTCTGTATTTCCTATTGAATTTAATCTCCTCACTTAAAGCCTGCGTCATGTGCTCATATGCGTAATTTGCGCTAGAGGGTGAACTTTTGAGAGTACTACACCCCCCTCCTTGAATAGGGCTCTGCCCGGTAGTGATGGTGACAACTGTAAAAAAATCCTTGAATATGGGCAGATATGTAGCAGATGAAGTGGGTATCATACTATTCCCCATCCAAAGCATCGTTCAGATTATTCCAGAGAAAATCGTACTCTCTTCAACAGACCACCCTCAGATGGATCATATGTAGCAAACCACACAAATTTTTGACCTTTTCAAACTTAGAATTTAACCTTTAGACTTCTAGCACTCACACACACATAAAATCTACCATAGCTCTCTACCACAATTCCTCATCAGAATTGCAAATCCTTCTATCCCCCTCTCATTCCTTTCACAGCAACACAAACACATTTCACACCACACCACTCATTTTCCGTTCCCTTTCATCTTTGTTTCAGTCACAGCAGGGCAAATCAAATTTGCCTTTCTAAACATCCATCACCTCTCTCCTCATCTCTTCAACATTTATTCCTCTGACATTTCATATACAGATACGATTCATACATTTTCGCCCCAGGAAGGATAGAGAAGGGCGCTTACTGCGTTACGACATTCTCAGGCATGTATTAACACATTCCTGGCAAGATAAGTGGTAGTAGGCGGCCAACCTAACTACCACCGTCCATGATAAGCCTTCTACGACCATAGGACATCGTTGGGCAATTTTCTCCCTACTTTAGCATGGATGCAAAAGAGGATAAAGGATGTCTGTAAGATGTTGTCTAGAAGAGTGTGTATTTATAAGTAATAATATATATATATTGTCACGGATGATGAAATTATTGGATATGAACACACATAACAGAAGAAGCGAACCATTAGGCACTGGAATATTATATACCATAAGCAAAATGGGTATATATATATATATATATATATATATATATATATATATATATATATATATATATATATATATATATATAACTCATATATATATATATATATACTATATATGCTATATATTTGCTGTATATATATATATATATATATATAGTATTATTATTATTATTATTATTATTGAGTTTAATGTTATTCAATTCTTAATATTTGTTGATGTCGGCCGAAATGTCAGCGAAATTTGGCCGATGATTGGAAAAAATATTGCGTTTGCACGTGTACGATGGCGATTAATCGTCCCCATGCTAATATATATATATATATATATATATATATATATATATATATATATATATATATATATATATATATATATATATATATATATATATATATATATACTAAAATTTACTATATTGAGACCAGAATGTGTATGTATATGTATTTTTTTATTGATTAAAATCTCTAATGTTGCGAAACATCATCATTATTCTTGCATAGTAATATCCTCAGTCTTAGAGTTCTACATCATGGCGAACACTACTTTTCTGCTTTTTCTAGCTGATTTTGCTTAAATGTTTGCTTAAACAAGTTTATAAGAAAAAGAATTTATTCGCAGTCAATTTGGCACAAAACCGTTCTTAAAATGTGTAAGATTTTATCTTATGGAGCAAAATGCCAAAACAAAAACGGCCTAGCTTGACGGTATTCTGGCCATTGAGTTGGGTGGTATTTCTTTTTGCTCCCATTTTACTTTATAATATGTGTATTTGCAAGTGAATTTAGTTAACAAATTAGTATTGTGGTTTTTAGAAATTTGTATACTTATTTGTGTTATAATGACTGTTAATTTATTTTTATTTGAGTATTGGACTAGGTCAGTGTTTGATAGCTTAACCCTAGGGTAGAGGGCTAGAGTAGTTAAGAGATACTGTGTGTTTCAGGTTTATTTTGGTTATTAAATATTTTTTATGGTAATTATGTTGCTAACGTGACAACGACTTACGTAACTATTGTATAAAAACTATAAAGTTTTAATTTATAAATGGTATTAAAAAATTTGGTATTGTTCTATATTTAAATCAGTTCATATTTTCTGAAAAAATTTTCCAAGTTCAAAAAAATTTCTAAGATCAGAAAAGTTAAGTTAAATTTTTGAAAAACATTTTATGAAACTTCTGGCATAATTCCAGAAGCTTGCACTAAAACCTGTACTTTCAACTAACCTAACTCTCCAACCAAATTTTTGAACTAGAAAAATTTTTCAGCTCCTGAACTGTTCAAATAGAACAAACTCTTTGTAGTTTTTATGCTTTCACCTACATTTAAAATTTATATGTTGAATAAAAATAAAAAATTTAATGCTACAGAAAAAAAAAAGTTGGCTACATTTTGACTGTTATCGGACCTTATCATAATATTTTCTTTCCTGATATATATATATATATATAAATATATATATATAATAATATAACATATATATAATATATATCTATATATATATATAATATATTTATATATATATATAGAACATAAAGATATATATATATATATAACTAACATATATATCTCATATATATATATTAAAAATTTTCAATATTTTCTATTTTTTTTTTTTTAATTATCAACGATTAAATTTAATATACCAGACGTAGGTAATTTAAAATTTTTTTTATTTTACATTCAAAAGAACAAAAATAAAAGATTAAATAATAATAATAAATTATATAGCTATACTGGTATATATTCGTGATGGGACGTTATGAAATTTTGCCGATGATGATGACAGATTATAGTAAATTTTGATATGACGATGTCGATTATATTTAAAAAAATATATATAAAATTTTCTCTCTCTCTCTCTCTCTCTCTCTCTATATATATATATATATATATATATATATATATATATATATATATATAAATATATTTATATATATATATATATATATATATATATATATATATATATATATATATATATATATATATATATATATATATATATATATATATATAACATATATATATATATAATACATATATAACCTGCTTAATATATATACAAGGCTTTAATGAACAGGGGGTCGGGGGGTTCAACCTCCGAAATTATTTAGCGATCAAAATTTTGATTCCTTAGTCTCTTAATTTTAATAATAATAATAATAATAATAATAATAATAATTAATGAATTATGAAAAGCATTTATTAATGGAAATGAGAAATTCCCATGTTTAGCCCAGGGTCCGTAACGATTTCTAAGGTCAGTGGTTGTTCTTCATATATGTATAAAATAATTTAAGCCAGGGACTTAAATGTAAGGTTTCAAGTTTGCAGATGATAGCAAAGTGGCTACCTAATTAGGAATAATGATGGATGTATAAATATTTTAAAAGATAAGGGAAGGGAGCTGGCAATCGTTGATGGGACTTTACAAGTTCATTCCTTCAGCACAATCTTTCTCCTCACTTAAACCATGGTTCGTCGTGCTTGTTCTCTGGCCATTCAGGCTAGAGGGCTAGAGACAGCGCGTATCAGGGTTGAAAAATTCTGTTCTCCAATCACTCTTGCCAATTTTCATTCAGCTGAAATCGTTGCAGGATACTCTTCGACGAGCAAGGAGGCTTTCATAAGCAGAGTGCGCTAACTTCCTTGGTTCTCCTACAGATAAAAATCTTTCTGGCCTCTTGCCGAAAACATCTCTAGCAACTTCTGTAAATCTCCCTTTCTTCTGATGGTTCTGTTAATTCTCCAACTGAAAAGGCAATCTCTTAGCCTCTGGCCTACTAACTCAACCTAGGCAATTCTGAAAGAATTTCTCTTCCCTCCCTCCTTCTCTCAGGTGTCCTATGTCTTTGACTGTGATTACATTTGATCCGGGTGCATGGGCCCACCAAATCTGCAGGAATGGGAGACAGTTGTGAATGGCATTCCTCCCAAGTTTTGAGTGTAGCCGTCATGCATCACGCCTCCGTTCAGCTACTCCCTGTATGTAATACTAGAACTTTCCTAAGCCTTGGAAGCTCACACATATTAAACCCTATTCCGAGAAAAGGAAGCAGCTCTGATCCTTCTATCTTGCTACTAGCTCTGCTTGTATTCTATACAAGATCTTTTGAAACCCGTCTCAATATGTCTTCTTAGATTATCTGCAAGCTCATTGCTTTCTTCCGATAGCCGGTACGGCTTTCAGCGCTTGAGGTTCTTCTGGCGATATACTTTCCTATACAACTTGATTTATGGTTTTTCAGCTCTTAGGAACTACGGGAGACTTGCGTGGTGGCAGCTTGACATTTAAAAAGAATTTGACCGGGTATGGCGCGGCGTCGCACCTTACTCCCTCCTTTGGAACCTCTTTCTCTTTCAGCATTTATGTCTGGCATCTTTCCAAATCTCTGAAATATCAGCTGCTGTTGTTGATGGGGCACGACTTCTTCTTCTTTTTTTCTGTCAATAGTGGTGTTCCTCAGGTTTACTATCTTATACTCCTACTTTATTCTCACTTTTCATTAATGATCTTTCCACCTGCACATCTAACTCTATCACTCATATGCCGATGACTAAACCCTTCATTCTTCAACTCCATTTCAGTTCTGCTTCCTCTTTGTATCTACAATTGCCTCTCAATCTTAATCTTTTCTATTCTATTCTTGCTGATCTGGATAAATTTGGGTCGGGTCGTCTGAACCTTGTGAGAAATTCAATTCTTTAAAAAACCTTCTGCAAATCTCTCTAAAAAACGCATTCTCACTTTTCCTATATCTCTTTCAATAGTTCTTTAGTCTCTCCTGTTGACAATGCAAACATCTTTGCCTTACAATAAACCAAATAAGGTCTTGGAAGCCTCATGTCACAACGGTTGCTAGGGGCGGCCTCAAAGAAACTAGGAGTTCTATTTAGACTGCGAGACTTTTTCCCTCTTCTCAGTTGCTCAGCTATAAGGAACTCATCCGCCCTTGTATGGAGTACTGCTCTCATATCTGGGGGGAGGCTCTGTTTCCGGCTTTTGGATAGGGTCAGGTCAAAGGCCAGGCTCATAAACTGTTCTGTTGGTGCTTTATCTCTATTCTATAGGCACCCCAGCGAAGTGCTCAAGGGGAATTTATCATTTAACGTACCACCACCTTCCCAGCACACAAACGCGCAAAGAGAGATGCTGTATCTGTGTTGATATTTGTGTTGATATTGTTAACTCTCCAGGCTAATTTGCTGTGGTGCTTCCTTCTTCCCATCACCTCTTGTTCTGTGGAATTCTCTTCCATCTTCTGCATGTCCTGCTGTATTTAATCTCCCTCACTTCAAAAGCCTGCGTCTGTGTGCTCATCTGCGTAATTTGTGCTAGAGAGGAACTTTTGAGCGTGCTACACCCCCTCCTTGAATAGGGTTCTGACTGGCGAATGGTGACAACTGTAAAAAAAATGCTTAGGTGGGCAGATATGTGGCAAATGAACTAAAATCCCCTTCTCGCCCCATCAGCTTATCATTTGGTCAACCAGAAAATGCACTCCTCAACATTACATTCAGACCAGGACCATATTAGCAACCACACATACTTTTCCTATTCCAAACTTAAATTTAACTTTTAGAATTCTAGCACTCTCACAAACAAAATCCAAACCACAAGTCGCTCATCAGAATTGCAAATCTTTCTATCCCCCTCTCATTCCTTTAAACACTAACACAAACACATTTCACACCACACCTCATTTTCCCCGTTTCCTTCCATCTTTGTTTCAGTCACAGCTAGCAAATCAATTTGCCCTTCTAAACTCATCCATCACCTCTCTCCTCTTCTCCTCAACATTTATTTCCCTCCGACATTCCATGTATCCATACGATTCATATTTCGCCCGAGAATGAGCACTTACGGCCATCACGAGGCTTACTCTGGCCTTTGCATTGGCATTCCTGGCAAAGATAAGTGGTAGTGGGCAGTAACCACAACTACCACCATCACTTGGTTGCCTTCTCGACCACTGCCACGCCCAAAAGGACAGCATGCGATGTCACAAAAGCAGAATTTTCTCCACACACTTAGGGATATAAGGGGATAGGGATGTCTGTAAGACGTTGTCTAGAAGTGGTGTGGATATAGTATGTGTATGTGTATATGATATGTGGATAAAAATGTCTGCAAGATGTTGTCTGGAGGATGGGTGTGGATATGAACGCAGACAGAAGACGAACCGTGAGCACTGGAATGTCATACATTGGAATATATATATATATATATATATATATATATATATATATATATATATATATATATATATATATATATAGCATATAACTACTCTTTCTATATATATAGCACCTTTGCTGCTACTCTTTGCTACTCTTCCTTGCCTTGCTGCTGTATATCACCTCCAAATACCACTGCATATATATATATATGCTGTATATATATATATATCTATTATTATTGAGTTTTAATATTATCCAGAATTCTTAATATTTGTTCAGTAATCAGCAAAATAATCGGCAAAAATTTACGATGCGATTGGAAAAAATATGCCGATTTTTGACAATGTGATTAATTGTCTATACTAGCTTTCTGCCTTATAACCTTATATATACCGCCCTATATATATGCTATATATATATATCTATATATACCTCACCTGCTCCATCTACCTCACCCTCCCTTACTCTGCTGCCATATACTTTCCTCTCCATATTGATACTATTTGATATATATATATATACATATATATAATATATATTAAATAATATAACTGCTATATACTTATATATAACTAATAACCTTCTTTATATTATATATACTCTTATAACCTTAATATATATATATATATATATATCTATTGATCACTATCTTGATACTTATATATATATATATACATATAACCCAACATATATATATATAACTTAGTAACCTTGCTATATGCATATGCTCTTTGCTCTGCTACTGCTATATATATATATATATATATTATCTGCTGATATATATATATGCACATATATATATATACTCCCTTATATATATATCTATATATAACCAGCATATATATATGTAATAACAACCTTCCTATATATATTATATACTATATATATATATATACATAACATATATATATATATATATATATATATATATATATATATATATATATATATATATATATATATATATATATATATATTGATACTATATTTGTAAATTAGAAGTTTATAGTTTTTATACAATAGTTACGTAAATCTTTGTCACCTTAACAACATAATTACTGTTTTTCTGTATTTAACTATAGTCATTACAAATTATTATATTAATTTTGTGATTAATTTAAAATTTTAAATTAAAATAAGTTTTCCAGAGCCATAGGTTAAAGTTAGGCCTACTTTATAATTTTTATATAGCCTTAGCCTAGGACCTAGCTAAGCTAGATTCAAGCTTGTTTAAATTTTTAACTTGTTTTAAGATATTAGTTTATTTCTTTTCAGGCTTTAGTGATATTTAATAAACTGTAGTTAGTAAATTAATAGGTACAAGTTAGTAAAGTTAATAATTTAAAATATGTACGCTCTATGTGATAGTTATGGGACTGTGAGAGGTGAATAGCTGCCCTGTTTGTATTTTGAATGCAGGGAATGTTATTTTGGAAGGAGATTGCAAGGCTGAGTGAAATTGTGAATGAATTGAAGGATTTGGTATTTGAGTTGAGAAAGGTGGGGGAATTGTTAGGAAAAAAGTTAGTAGGGATGTCAAGGCGAGGTGGGAGTGGGATATAGGGGTAGAGAGAACTAGTGATTCACCTAGGCAGGAAGATGAGAAGGATAAGGCTAGAGTAGTGGCCAACAGGTCTACAGATGAATGGAGAGTTGTAGATAATAGAAATAGCAAGATTAGGCTCTCGAAAGTCAGTCAGCCTTTGACCTGCAGTAACAGGTTAACTCTTGAGATGGTGAGGGATGAGAAATAATAGTAATGTTGAGGTTTTCTAAAGGGAAGGCTGAAGCATTGCTAATTGAAGACTCTTATGATACGATACCTAGATAGGACTTTTCAAAATATGGATAGAAGGAAACAATTGAGAGTATGATATCCAGGTGCCAGAGTGAGGGATATTGTGGATAGGATAGATAGAGAGATTGAGTTTACAAATATCACTTTTTCAAATGTGATTGTGCATGTGGGTACAAATGATATAGGACATAGAAGGTCAGAAGAATTTGTAGCAAATTATAGGAGGTTGATTCAGAAGATGAAAGCTAGTGGAAGAAGGTTCATGATTTCTGGGATTTTACCTAGGTTAGGTGCAGGTTAAGAATGGAGAAGTAGGGCTTTAGGTGTAATTGAAAGGGTTCGGAAATTTATTTACAAGAAATATTAGGTTTTTGGATTTGTGGAGAGAGAATTTCTGGACAAGAATCTTTTTGCAGTAGATGGAGTTCACTTGTGTCCTAAAGTTGTTGAGCTTTTCAATACCAGTTTGGAGACTTGTTTATCAAAAAAACTAGGTAAAGTTAGGGGTGATGGGCTAAATCTTGATATGAATAATTATAGTTATAGAAACTATAATAGTTTTGAAATAAATAAAACTAGCATTGTTACAGGCTCAAACAAAGATAATAGCAATATCATTTTGAATATCAAATGCTTCTAAACAAATGCTCATAGCCTTAGAAATAAAAAAAGATGAGCTAATTAGTTGTACCATAAAGAAGAATCTAGATATTATTTGCATAATTTAAGCTTGCATTAATGAAGAATTGTATGGAGACACCTTTTAGGAATACGATATAGACATATAGACAGATATTCACTTCTTTTTTTTTATGCCAGTGTAAAGGAAAGAAGGGTGGTGGTGTGATGCTTTATGTTAAAAGCAATATTTAATCTGTGTTAATGACAGGCTTTAAAACTAATCATGATGTTAAATTTTATAGACCTGCCCAGAGTCAAGAATTAAACGCGGAAATGGGGAAATAAATCGATATTGCATGCCACAATAAAGAAAAATGTATAGTCATAGAGTGATTTTAATTTTCCTGACATTCAATGGAATTCCTTATCTAAAGGGATATAGGCTAGTAGTTCTGTATTTATAAATTGTATACTAGACTACTTAGTATAATTGACAGGGATAAAGAATTTAAGGACCAAAACTGTTTTATCATGTGGGAATATTTTAAGCGAATTTTGATGAATATTCAGTGAGTATGTTTTAGAGATAAACTCATTAGGGTGGTAAAGAGAAAATCTGTTTGATGGAATAGATATAAAATCAATGAAAAGCGCAGATGTTTTAAAATATTCAGTGGCAGTAATAGGGACGATGATTTAGAAAATTATAGGAAAAATTTAAATGTGTTCTAGAAAATACAGGATTCTCCCTTTTACTATCCAAATTTTTGAATTCCAGATATTGTCTTCGGTGATGATTTTCCATATGTTTATGAAGTGGTGGTGTATTAAATGTTTTTGGTGAACTACCTAGTTTTATTTTTTTGTGGCAAATTTTACACTCTATTAAAGATTT